>ML789595.1:222580-233048 GCA_009831015.1 Picea engelmannii
TATATATATATATATATATATATATATATATATATATATATATATATATATATATATATATATATAATTTAGTTTTCAATATCAATACAAAATATTTGTGATATAATTATAAGTTAAAAATTAACCAAAAAAATTGTAAACAAATTTTCAATAATTTATTTTATTAAATAATTAATATTATATAATTTTAAGGAATCAATATTTAATATATAAATTTTAGAAATTGTCAAAGAGAAATTAGTCCACATAGGAGACTTCCATTTTAGTAAAATGTTAATTTATAATGAATCAAGTTAATAGTATCAAGAAATAAAATAAAAAATATATATAAATATCAATATTTAATATATAAATTTTAGAAATTGTTAAAAAAAAATAGTCCACTTGTATCATGTGAGGCTTACATTCTAGTACAATGTTAATTACGCTAAAAGGCGTACACCTATTGACAATGGGCAGATTTAATAGGGGTTTAGTGCTTAATAAGTTTTCTATGGACATGATTAAATATGGATGAAATATTCTTAGTAGTCACACAAAATAAATGGCGAAATTAAAATATTAACCCCTGATAAATGAAGCTCAACCGTTTATTTGTTAATCAATAATAAAATTTAGTATATTCTTGTAAGGATTCTCTTCATTTTATCAACTTTTTGGTGTTGATCAGCCACAATTATGTGGCTGTGCTAATGTATAATCAACCAAATTAATGGTATCCAGAAATAAAATAGAAAGAAATATAAGTACTCCACATGTAAATAATTAAAAACACTTAATTATATTGATATTATTAGTCCAAGTAAAACAAAACGAAACAAAAGGTGATAACCCTCAATTTTCTATTAAAGAGTGGCTGCGTAAATCCATTCCCTTTAGTGATGTAGAAACAATTTGATTCACTAATTATCTTTTTGGAATGGTACATTATGGCCAAATTATTAATAATATTTGAATATGCATAGGCTTGTAGTTTTCTCATGTGAGCATTACACATATGGTTCTTTCCCTTTAATACAAACCCAATTTATTTCTTAACAACAATAATACCCCAACTCACCAAAGGCTCACGATGCCATCATGCTCATGGGTTTTTGGTGTAGATGGAGGCATGCCAACGATGGATTCATAAAATTTATACCATCACCTACGAGGAAGAGTCCAGCTGAATAATGAATGACATGAAGAAGCTCCACACAGAAAAATGCACATTATATATTTTTCTTTTGAATGAGACATATATGCCAGTTTATAAAAGCATCATTGATTTAGATTTATACACATACGGCATATAATAATGGGAGAGATAACAATTATTTTATTAGTAAGAAAATGTGATAGATTGTAAGGTTTACATCTGCAAGTTATTTTAGTGAACAATGCAAGTTATTTTAGTGATTAATGAAGGTTATATAAAATAGGAAAGCTCATGTAAATGTAAAAGTAAATAAGATAAAAGAGAGCAAAACAAAGAAATAAATGCGAAAGAAGAGAAAAGGTTAAAGAACCTGAAATGAAAGCTCATTCTCTTTGACTTTCCCATTACTCTATCTATCCCTATTTGTTCCTATACTTTCATTTTCAAAGAGGAGTTTATTGTCCAAGAGAAGAAAATGCATAGACAACTATAAATTACATTGTAATGAGAAATCCTTGAAATAAGCACTTAGTAAACATTTGAAGTTGGTTTTCCCTTTTGGTTTCCAAGATAAATATGTTGTCCATTGTATATTGAACTACTTTGATGTTTCTATGTGCTTGTGTTATTTACATGTGAGATTATTGTTACTTATTCAGGATTTGAATATTTTTGTTCATTACATCCACATAATTGCTGGCCACTCAAACTTAAGATATGATGTTCTCAATTGTCTTTTCAAGATGAGATATGACAAAAAAAATTTCGTATCTCTAATACCTACTCAAAAATCGATTTTCAATTTCCATTACTACTATGTGTGAATACAAAATATTAAAAGTATTCCACTATCTCTGTCTGAATGTTTAAATTAATGGCTCATGGCTCATAGGAATTTGTTGTTGGAATTGTTTTCCTAAAACTTCTAATTATGTTCCTAATTTCCATCGAGTACTGTTCATTGAGTCTATTGGGTTATGTTTGTTCCTCACTACTATTCACTTATCAATTATTGAGGCCACTGGGCATTTAGGCTATATGCACCTACAAAAAGCATATACACAACATTTCAATGGATCCTGTGTTTGTATGCATCATTCTTGAGGTTGTATGTGACAATTGGGTGAGAACTTTTCCTAGAAATAGATGGTATTTGTAGTGTCCCCAAGGCCAAGCCCCGTTACAGATCATGTTTTATGCAAAGAATTGTAAATGTCTTCTATAGGCTGGTGAGCCAAGTCTTGTATAAGCTGTAGGCTTATGTGTTTTGTTAGGCCAGGGAGCCTAAGTGTTGAAGGCGAGGAGCCTGTTGATGTACTTGTATGTATGCAGATCAATTAATAAAATATAAACACCACCAGTGCAGACCGACCACGAGGAATGAGTGATGGGGGAATGAGCATCCACAGAGTGGGCAAGGAACTAGGGGCTGGAAGGTGGGAAAGGGGCTGAGTGATGAGCCTAGGGGCTAAGCCTAGGGGGCTTAGGCCTGGAATAATATTTTAATATTATTTCCTAAAAATCCATGTGCAAATTATTTTATCCTAAGTCCTTTTGGAAGGACCCGTGATTTCCCAAGTGGTGGGAGGAAGGCGTACAGATGGAACGCATGCAGTTCCCAGGGTGACAAGTGTCAACCCTAGTGCATGCAAATAAAACAGAGGCAATTAGCCGTGAGGGGGGTTCTCAGCCATTCGATCCATTTGCCCTGAGCGAGAGCCGAGTGGGAAAGCCAATCTGCAAGAGACCTTTGTGTAATCCTGATACAAAAAAGAAAGCCTATGTTTTGTCCTGAAGAATCCGTGTACACCCCTGTCCAGTGAGGGTGGAGTCTGTGTGTGTCTCTGAGAAATCCCGTGAGTGCATTTCCTGAACCGGAACCCTGTGTTGAACTCGAGTGGAAGAATCCTTGTTGTTGGGGAAAAGCTGAGCTAGCCTGTGCGTGGAGCCTGTATAGAAATCATGCCGTGAGATCATCCAGTGATTGCTGAACCGTTTTGGGAGGCCTTTGTCTGTGTTTCCTGTGGGTTGTTGTGACTGCCCAGTATTGGACTACGTGAGGCTTGTTGGCCTGTGAGCGACTCCTCCAGGTGAGAGAGTGCACAGAGGGAGAAGAGAACTTTTGGAAGGAATCCCTGTAGCTGCCATAGAGCCCAGAGACTTCCGGTCCGGTCTGTTCCTGTAACCTAAGGTAAGGGAGACTGGCAGTCGAAGGACTGTCTAGTTGACAGAGAAGGTGCACTCTCCTGGGGTGGAATAGGCATGTGGGGAATGAGGCTCTGTGGGCAGTGAGCATGCGAGATTCTTGGGAGAGATTTCTTCCGAGTGGTTGTGTATGTGCTATCTTCCCTGTAACCTCAGCCTGAGTCTAGATTCCTTGCCTTGGGGTGGAGCTCGGTCCCAGCTCGCGGGTGACCCACTGTTGAGCTGATGAACAGTGTGGTCTAAGGCTGGAAGGTTCGTGGAAGGCCTGCACTTGGTTGGTGAAATTCTACAGCTGTTAAAAGATAAGTATCTGAATTATGCTTTTATCACATTTGGCATGACTGTGTTGTTCATGTATCATGTTTTCCGCTGTGTAAATGAGCTACTATTGAATGTTATGGCTTGTTTAATTGTAGCAGTAACTTATATATTTTACTCTGAGAATTAAGTGTGTTTAATTGTGTTAAATGAATGTGCTTATAATTCTCGTACCAATTATGTAAACATTCATGTATAGAATGGTAATTGAGGGGTTTGGAAACCTCGGTAGTGAACGGGTACACTACAAATTGGTATCAGAGTGAAGGTTTCGACACTGAGCCTAGAGGGGCCAGTGGAGCAGTCTTTGGACTGAGAATGCGAAGGGAAATTGAGTCGGGAGGACCAATTTCCGACCTTTGTTTGCTCCGAAGCGGCAAGGAGATACTTGATGAGTTTTTATTAAGCTCAGGAGGTATAGCGGTGCTATGAAACTGCAGCTGGTATGGTCTATGACCACAGGAAGACAAGTCTCTACACCAATGGTGTTAGAGCCGTAGGATCTGTTCGGGAGGGAAGGCGAACCCTTGTAACCGTCAGATCTGGAGAATGTGCACAAGGTTTAAAGCCTTTGGATAGTGCACAGGAGTTCAAACTCGGGAGGATCGTGAGTCGTAAGATCCCTGTGGGATTACCCATCAATCGTCCGAGTTGACAAAAGTTGCACAGGACTTAAGTCCTCATGGGTAGAGGAGAAGTCCCGGAGAGGCGTCGGGATATTAGAAGTCAAGAGAATCGAGAGCTTGTGATTCTCAAAATCTCGAGGAGGGATCATAGCCGTGAATCTCGAGTGGACACGTGTCAGGAGATTCCGCAGAGTTGGAAATCAGAGAATCAGAGTTCTCGAACACATAGAGATCTCGTCACACGGAATCGCGATCCGCGATTTCGCGACAAAATCTGGACCGTTCATTTAGTGGACACATGGCAGAGATCTGCACCATCGGGGAAAGTCCCGACAAGGAGTAAGTCCATCGGTGTTTCAAGTTCATCGGGAAATCGGGAACCCCAGTGACAAGTGATTCATACACTTTGAAACTCCGAACCCTGAAACCCCGACGAGAGCTTTGAGTACGGTCACGGGGTAGAGGTCACATGGACCTGACTTAACCACAAAGGGTTAAAGCCAAAAAGGCGCATCGACATATCAGGAATCGGGATATCGGAGATCCCGGAAGAAAAGGTTTCATGCATTGGAAAATCGCGATACGCGATTTCCCGACAAGGCCTAGGAGCGTGGGGCCACACCAACTGTCAGGAGGATAGGTGGCAGATTTTTAGCGACAGGCAAAAGGACTTTTGACAAGTCAATGACTGGGACCCATCGGGGATCCCGTGAGCATATGAGCATGACATTGAAACCGCCAAAACCCGACGGGGTAGGGTGGAGGTCATATAGTATGGTCATGTGGACCAGAGGCTGAGCCAGGAGAGCTAGCTAGTGTAAAAGCACATCGGGAATCGGAGGATCGGAGGTTGTGAATGCATGTGCATCGTGACATCACGAATTCTGAAACCCCGATAAGAGGATTGATCACGATCATGGGCAGTGGTCATATGGTGAGGCTATAGCCCAGAGGGCTATCATGGACGGATTCCATCGGAAATCGGGAAATCGGGGATTCCTCTGTCAAGAGTTTTGGCACATTCAGATTTGTGAAACCCCGAACCCCGATAAGGGAAAAGGCCGGGGTCACGAGTCAAATATCACATGATGTAGAGTCCATAGCAGGGGCTACCCGTAAAGGTAGCGCATCGGGAAATCAGAAATCGGGGATTCAACCCACTAGAACACTGTCGGTTTCAAAATCCCGATAGAGGTAACCTTGATAGAAGGAAGGGAGACCTCGAAGAGTTCTCTGTGGGAGGAAAATTTTCCGATAAGGAAATAGGAGAATTTCAAGAAAACCGAAAACAAACACAGAGACAGACAGAGCTCAGAAAAATTGTGAAGTTGAAATGTCTTTCGTTCTTGTTCGTATTAATTATAAATGTTGTTGATTGTTCATGAAGTTTAATGGCCTGACAGATTTCGAATTCAATTGCACAGAGTGCGTGTGCAGAGTTCAACGAAGGCCAAAACTCCAGATAATCAACGCCGAGTATGGAGTGGGGAAGAGTGCAAATTACCCCTGAAATAGAAGATGAACAGGAAGGAAAGAATGTTAACCAGGGAGTCAAAGGATCGAACTGTAATGGGCATGGAAAGGAGATGGCTAGAGAAGGACATATAATGAAAATCCTTGAAGGGCTACAAAGAGAGGCCAAGGAGCATCGAGCCGATAGCCGAAAGCTCATGAAAGTTAAGGATCGGCAAGGGAAATTAAACTTAAAATTCTTGCAGAGTCTAGAAAGAATAGAGAAGAAACTTGAGAAGGGAAGAGACTCAAGTACGACAGAGAGTTGAAGAACTCATGGGAGAAGAAGTAGATCGAGGAGTGGTAGCCGACGTCACAGTCGCTCCCAAAAACATTCAGATAGGGAGACACACAGTAGTTCGAGCCCGTCCCCTACCAGAAAACATCGAAGATCTGGAAAGGAGGAATTGAAAGGAGAGATCAATAAAATTAAACCTCCAACATTCGATGGAGAACATAAGAAGGAGGAAGATGCCGAGACCTGGTTGCTTGGCATGAAGAAATACTTCCAACTACAGAATTATTCTGCTCATGCAGAAGGAAGAATTGCAATGTACCAACTGAAAAGAAAAGTCATCCATGTGGTGGGATTAGTTTGTGCAGGTGAAACACATCAAAGAGAAAGAGGTTACTTGGAAGGAATACAGGAGGTATTTCGAGAAGAAATACCTGACTAAAAGATATTATGACAGAAAGATGAAGGAGTTCTTCGAACTCAAGTTAGGGAGTATGACCATTGATGAGTATGAACGAAGTTTTCTAGAACTGCTGAAGTATGTTCCATTCATCAAAGACGAGGCTGTCAAAATTCAGAGGTATCTGAGTGGACTGCGACCTTCCATTGGTGACAAGATTCAATACGATGATCCTAAGACCATGGAAGAAACCATAAGAAGGGTGAAATGCCTATATGAACAACAGAGAGAAAAGCCTACCTTTCGGAAGGCTCGGGATGACCAGAAGAGGTTTAAGAAAGAACAGAGGCAGAAGGGAAGCAAGCCTTCCTTTTTCAGAAATAATCCTTGGGGACAGTCATCTTTTAAAGAGCCCAGGAAAGTTGAAGGGAGTGAATAGATGCCAAGGCCTCCACCCATGGAGTGTTGTTGCTGTAAAGGGAATCATAGGTACAGAGACTGCCCCCACAGAAAAGACAAAGCAAGAACTGTCCATGATGTTCAGCAAGCTAAAACGGTGGAGGATATGGGCAACATAATGCCAAGGATCTACGCAACCCTGGACAACAAGCAAGCAGAATTTCAATCACACATGATTGAAGTGGAAGGTATGATCAACAACTGACCACTTGTTATTTTGATTGATTCAGGGGCTATCCATAGTTATGTAGATCCTAGGGTGGTGGAAAGTTTGCATCTAACGAAGAGCAAACATGAGAAGTCTTGGTTAGTGCAGTTAGCCACAGGGACCAAGAGGAAGGTCACTGAATTGGTTAAGTCCTGTTCAATGGATATGAAAGGGATGAGCACTAAGGCTGAATTGAACATTCTACCTTTAGGCTCATATGATTATTTAATTGGGATGGACTGGTTGGACTAGCACCATGCCCTTCTGGATTGCCGTAACAAGAGGTTCACATGTTTGGACGAAGAGGGAAATCAGGTAATAGTCCAAGGAATTACCAGAGACGTGGCTGTGAGGGAAATCTGAGCTATGCAGCTGAATAAATGTTACCGGAAAGGCTGTCAATTATTTGCAGCCCGGGTGGAAGAAGTATTCCAAAATGTGGTCTCGAATCTGGAAGACCACAGGGTGCTCAAAGAGTTTGAGGACGTGTTTCAGGAGGTGCCTGGACTACCTCCGAAGAGGGACATCGATTTTTCTATAAATCGGATGCCTGGAGCAGCTCCAGTTTCGAAATCTCCTTATAGGATGAGTACGCCAGAGCTGAAAGAGTTGCAATTGCAGCTCGAAGATCTATTAAAGAAAGGCTACATTCGTCCCAGCATGTCACCGTGCGGAGCCCCAATCCTATTTGTGAAGAAGAAAAATGGGACGTTGAGGCTGTGCATTGACTTTTGACAGTTGAATAAAGTCACTGTCAAGAACAAGTATCCTCTGCCAAGGATTGATGATCTTTTTGATCAATTAAAGGATGCAAAAGTATTTTCGAAAATAGATATTCGATCTGGATATCATCAAGTGAGGATAAAATATGAAGACATCAGCAAGACCGCCTTCAGAACAAGGTATGGTCATTATGAGTTTACAATGGTGTCGTTTGGATTGTCCAACGTGCCTGCCGTCTTCATGTGCTTAATGAATGGAGTGTTCATAAATTATCTGGACAAGTTTGTCATAGTCTTCTTGGACGATATCTTGGTGTATTCCAAGACAGAGGAAGAACATGAACAACACTTGAGAATGGTGTTGCAGCTGTTGAGAGAACACCAGCTGTACGCAAAACTGAGCAAGTGCTCATTTTACCAAAAGCAGATCCATTATCTGGGACACATTATTTCTGAAGAGGGGATCGTTGTGGATCCTGAAAAGGTATAGGCCATTCGAGAATGGCTGGCGCTAAGAAATGTGAAAGAAGTTAGATCCTTTATGTGTAGTGTACCCTTTCACTACACAGGTTTCCCAACCTCTCAGTTTACCATTCTGTACATGGAATTATAAGCAAATGCATTTAATCAATTAAACACACTTAAATCTCATATTAAAATACATAAGTTGTTGCTACAATTACACAAGCCATAGCACTCACAGTATTTTATTTACACAGCGGAAAACATGATACAAAACAACACAGTCATGCGAACATGATCAAAACATAACTTAGAATACTTATCTTTTATCTGCTGTAGAAATCACCAACCAAGTGTAGGCCTTCCACGAACCTCCAAGCCTTAGACCACACTGTTCATCAGCTCAACAGTAGGTCACCCTCGAGCTGGGACCGAGCTCCACCCCAAGGCAAGGAATTCTAGGCTAGGCTGAGGTTACAGGGAAGATAGCACATACACAACCACCAGGAAGAAAACTCTCCCAGGAATCTCCCACGCTCACTGCCCACAGACCCTCATTCCCCACATGCCTATTCCACCCCAGGAGAGTGCACCTTCTCTGTCACCTAGACAGTCCTTCGGCTGCTAGTCTCCCTTACCTTGGGTTACATGAAAAGACTGGACCGAAAGTCTCTGGGCTCTATGGTAGCTACAGGGATTCCTTTCAGGAGTTCTCTTCTCTCTCTGCACACTCTCTCACCTGGAGGAGTCGCTCACAGGCCAACAAGCCTCACGCAGTCCAATACTGCGCAGTCACAACAACCCACGGGAACACAAACAAGGCTTCCCAAAACGGTTTAGCAATCCCTGGATGATCTCACGGCATGATTTCGGAATAGGCTCCACGTACATGCTAGCTCAGCTTTTTCCCCAACAACCAAGGATTCTTCCACTCGAGTTCAACACAGGTTTCCGATGCAGGAAATGCACTCCCGGGTTTTGCCAAGAACAGACACAGACTCATAGCTCTGGATAGGGGTGTACATGCATTCCTCCAGGAAAACACAGGCTTTCCTCTCTGTCTTCCCCCGGATTCCACGCAGGTCTCTTCCAGACTGGTTTCTACCCCCCTCCCCAGGGCAGTCGGATCGAATCCCCCCCCACGGCTCACATCGTCTGTTTTATTTGCATGCACCAGGGTCGACACTTGTCACCCTGGGAACTGCATGCGTTCCATCCATACGCCTTCCTCCCACCACTTGGGAAATCACATGTCCTTCCCCAAAGGACTTAGGATAAAAATAATATGCACATGGCTCTTTTTGGAAATAATATTAAAATATTATTCCAGGCCTAAGCCCCCTAGTCTTAGCCTTTAGGCTCCTCACTCAGCCCCTTTCCCACCTTCCAGCCCCTAGTTCCTTGCCCACTCTGTGGACACTCAGTCCCCCATCACTCATTCATCGTGGTCGGATTGCACTGGCGGTGTTTATATTTATTAATTGATCTGCATACATACAAGTACATCAACAGACTCCTGGCCTTCAACACTTAGGCTCCCTGGCCTAACAAAACACATAAGCCTACAGCTTATACAAAACATGGCTCACCAGCCTATAGAACACTTTTATAATTCGTTGCATAAAACATGATCTGTAATGGGGCTCGGCCTTGGGGACACTACAATCCCCCTCCCCTTATTTTTGCACTGTCCTCAGTGCAACTTACACTACCTCTGTGTGTCCGTCAAAATTTCCAAAAGGATGCGGGTACTCTACCCGCATAACTTCTTCATGCTCCCATGTCGTGTCCTCAGGACCGTACCAGGTCCACTGGACCTTTACAAGTCCTATAGCTCGATTCCGGAGCTGCTTGTTTTTCCTGTCCAATATGCACACAGGATGCACTTGCAGGACACCTTCTAGTTCCACCTGGATCACAGTCCAATCGATAACATGATTAGTATCAGGTACATATTTCTTAAGCAGTGAAACATGAAATACATTATGTACAGTCATAGATGAGGGTAATGCAAGCATGTATGCAACTAGCCCAATCCTCTCTAGGATCTCAAATGGCCCACAAAATCTTGCTGCCAACTTGGCGCAACTTCCCAATTTCAGGGAACTCCTGTTAGTTTTCACTTTCAGGAAAACATGGTCACCCACTTTGAATTCTCTATGGGTTCTGTTACTATCAGCATA
>ML789595.1:241948-259802 GCA_009831015.1 Picea engelmannii
TTCCAGCATTTAATTTATACAAAGTTTGTCTTTCACATGTGTCAAAATAAAAGAGGCTAGTTGGGCAAGTCAAATATTTTCCCAAAAGTCATCAAATAATTAATTACAATAAATAAAATTCCAAATTTGGATTTGCCATAAATGGAAAATAATTTCCAAATCCAAATGTTCCAAAAACAAAAATTTATTCCAAAGTTCACTTAGAATTTAATATTCTAAAATTTGAGGATATTACATCCTCTCCCCCTTAAGTACAACATTGTCCTCAATGTTTATTCCTCTGTCGGAATAGGGTTGGATAAGATTTCTAAAAATCTTCCTCCAATTCCCAATTGGCCTCCTCAGGGACAAAGTACTTCCTTTGCATTTTTGTCAGGGCGATGGCTCTGTTCTGTAGTACTATTTCTTTCATGTCCAAAATCCATAGAGGTTCTTCTTGGAACTCGCCTTCTGGTTTCACCTACACCATGTTCCAATCAATGATGTGAGTAGGATCCTGAAAATACTTTTTTAATAAGGAAACATGAAAAAAATTATGAACTTTTAAGTTTGCAGGAAGTGCTAGTTGATACGCCACGGGTCCGATTCGAGTTAAAATATCGAAGATGCCACAAAACCTGGGAGCCAACTTTGAAAATTTTCCTAGCTTTAGAGAGCTCCTCCTTGTTTTGACTTTCATATATACATGGTCTCGAATTTGAAATTCTTGGTGTCTCCTTTTTAAATCAGTGTAGCTTTTCTATCGATCTTGGGCCTCCTTTAAATTTTGTTGTACCCTTTTAACCATTTTCTACATTTCCTGGAGCATTTCCAGTCCCATCATAAGCATGTCAATTGGATTATCCCAGCTAATTGGGGTTGTGCATTTCCTTCCATATAATGCTTCGAAGGGACTCATCATGGTTTATGTCTTATAGTCATTATTGTAAGCAAATTCAACTAAGTGTAGGTACTCCTCCCACTTATTTGGTTTTGTTCTCATGTACATTCGTAACATGTCTTTTACAATTTAATTCGTTTGTTCGGTTTGTCCATCTGTTTGTAGATGGTAGCTTGTGCTGAAATTCAGGTTAGTATCCAATCCTGCAAACAATTCCTTCCAAAACTTTGACGTAAATTTGACATCTCTATCCGAGATCACCATCTTAGGAATTCCATGCAATGTAAATATTTCTTTCATAAAGAAATTAACAATATTAATTACTTTATAAGTAGATTTCACAGGTATAAAATGTGCAGATTTGATAAGTTTATCAATCACTACCATAATCGAGTCATTTTTCTTTTGAGTCTTAGGAACATCTATGATGAATTCTAACTAGATAATCTCTCACTTCCATTCTGGTATAGGTAGAGGTTGTAACAGATTGGCTAGACGCTGATGTTCAGCCTTTACCTGTTGACAATCTAAGTATTTAGATAAATATTGAGTTGTTTCACTCTTCATGTTAGGCCAATAAAACAATTTTATTAAGGTTGTTATCATTTTGTGGTATCCTGGATGACTAGAATATGGCCTTTTTTGCAATTCGTCAATAATTGTTGATTTTAATTCAATGGAATTAGGTACGTACAGGCTGTTTTTGACCCTTAGCAGTCCATTTTTATCTAAAAGAAGATCTTATTGGCTCAATTTTTTTGCATTTTCTTCTAATTCTATTGTTGTTTTGATGTATTTTGTTTCATTACATCTTGCATATTTTATTCTTTGTTCGATGTTGTTTTCTTCTTTGCTAACACTTATCTCAAAAAGTTTGTTAGTCCTCCGACTTAGGGCATCTACAACTTTTTTTCTTTTTTCTTTTGATGTGTCTTACTTTGAAATCAAATTCACTTTAGAAGGCTATCCATCTCGCTTTCCTTGCGTTGAGATCAAGTTGACTGAATAAAAACTTTACACCATTGTGTTGAGTTAGTAGCATAAACTTTCTCCCCATTAAATAATGTCGCCACATTTTCATCACATGAATTATGACTACTAACTCCAAATCATGTGTAACATAATTCCATTCATGTTCTTTCAGTTTACGTGATTCGTAATAGATGGCGTGTCCATCTTGTGTTAGGACACCTCCCAAGCCTTCTTTTCTTGCATCCACGCAAACTATAAATTCTTTATTAGGATCTGCTACCCTTAGGATAGGTGCTATAGTTAACAATCATTTTAATTTATCAAAGATGTCCTAACACTTTTGTGACCAAGTAAATCTTATTCCCTTTTTCTGTAGGGATGTAATTGGATACGCGATCTTAGAAAATCCTTCAATAAATCTTTGGTAATAGCTAGTAATTCCCATGAATGATCTGATGTTTGCTATATCCTTAGGAATAGGCCATTGCATAATGGCTTTTATATTTTCTGGATGAACTCTAATACCCTCTTCAAATCTCACGTGTCCTAGGTACTGTATCCTTCTTTTGTAGAAGTCACACTTATCGAAATTTGCATATAACGTGTGTTTTCTTAAGGTTTGTAGAGCTATTTTCAGATGTTCTTCATGTTCTTCTTCCATTTTTGAGTAAACTAAAATATCATCGATAAACACCAACACAAATTGATCCAGGTATTGACTGAATATACTATTCATCAAACACATAAAGGTTGTCAGTGCATTAGTAAGACCAAACAGAATTATGACAAACTCATAGTGTTTGTATCGTGTTTTAAATGTTGCTTTATTTATATCTTTATCCTTTATTCTGACTTGGGGATAACCAGACCTTAAATCTAAGTTAGAGAAGATCTTTGCTCCTCCCACTTGGTCAAACAAGTCATTAATTCTGGTAAAGGATACTTATTCTTGATCATCATCTTATTTAGTTGTTGATAGTCAATGCATAGTCTCAAAGTGCCATCTTTCTTTTGAACGAAAAGAACTGGTTCTCACCAAGGCGAGACACTTGGTGGTTGGGTGGAAACAGGCACCCCTTTTAGCAGTCACTTCATGAAATATGGTTTTCAGATAAGTATATTCATACTATGTTTATTTAAATGGAAATGACGATTATATATATATATATATATATATAGATATATATATATAGATATATGTCTATGAATTAGTTTTGTGTTGAATGATGAAGGTATATATATGTATTATCTTCCTGTGAACTCATTCTTTAGAATGGTTGTTTCCTTGCCTCATTTTACCAATTAAAGATTCATGGGATGTAAGCCTTTGAGAAGGTGGGGGTAGGATTTATAGAAATGGTTAACTCTTGTGGACCTCTTGAATCTACCCTCACGGGAATTTCAAGTTCAAACTCTGTGGAAGGAGGGAACCTCCTTCACACTCTTCACCATATGACTGAGGGATCATGCTCATTTCCTTAACCCATTTACGACTAAAGGAATTAGTGTGTATCCCACAAGAGTTTCTGAAGGACCCATGTGATCCATAATTGGAACCAGGAGCTTGATGGGGCTCAAAAAGGCCTAACAATAAAATTTCTCAGAATGGATTCAAAATAGACATGTGCATAGGCATCATCGATACGAACCCAACACAACTTGAACAGGCTCGAATGGACGTCATATGCTCCATATATTACAATATGTTCATTTGGCCAAACAGGGAAAATAAATGATGATTGTACAGTATGTACAGTCCGTACAGTGCCACGTGGAAGTTGATTGTACGAGATGTATGAACATACATATGATGCGGTAGGCACAGTTGGCAGTTGACTGTAGAAGGTCCTAATATGGGAATGATAGGTGGACCAATTTGGGGGTGGCACATGTCACCACTACAAGGGTGAC
Source organism: Picea engelmannii (assembly GCA_009831015.1). NCBI lineage: Eukaryota > Viridiplantae > Streptophyta > Pinopsida > Pinales > Pinaceae > Picea > Picea engelmannii. Next base: position 245,712 of record ML789595.1, read on the forward strand.
ACGTTGCATGCCCGTACAAATGACGTGGTCGGTCTGGCATGTCGAAAGATGTTTTGAATGGGTATGTAGGTGGTCGAATGATCGAGTGACATGTGGAATTCATTGGTCTAATGGGAAGGTGCCATGTGGCCCAAACATGGGCTGCCATGTGGCACCCATTCGTTGGTTGATCTTTGCTGAAATTTTTTTGGGACTCCACCAGTTTTGAACCTGCAACCTCCTGTCTGGGAAAATAGGTTGGCAAGGCCAAGCTAGCCAAACCAACATCATTTTTGTTCTTAAACTATAGTGGCAACATAAATATTTAAGTTTCCTTGTTGTATTATTTGGAGGCGGAAAGGGCGGGGGCCTAGCCCCAACCCGCGTATATATTGGAGCCATATAACAACCGATGTACACCGAACATTAAGAGTCAGGAGCGAGGGCCATGAGACAACACACAAATTACCACCATGGGACTCAAGGGTGGTTTCCAATAACCAGGCGCACTGTTCGGGCTATGGGTACATGGATTTTCTCCAAAGGACTAGGTGTTAGCGGAGGAGGGGCCAACGCACTAGGCCAGATGATCTCATGTGACCCTGTACAGGGGATGCGTGCCCATTCCTAAGGGTCTTATCCTCAATATTTTCCCAGAAGTGGTTATTTACTTTATTATAGTGATTTTAAATGATTTTATTCAGTAGTTTTGGAGATTTTTGGCCAATACTAGAGGATATTGGGCCCTTTTTGAGGCCAGATATTTGAGAGAAGTTGGGAGACAATCATCAACTTCAGATATATATAAACTAGGGGTTCTTGAAGCCATAGAGGAGTTTACAAGCAGGTTTATGTTGAATATTTTCCAAGACAAAGCCATTTTTATTCAGGGAAGCTATTGAGGAGCGCACCTTTGCCAACCATTTATGGGAGCTCCGGTCATCCGCTTTCAATGCCGTCAGTTTTGATGGGTTCCAAAGATATGGTAGAATAAGAATAGATCAATTTGTAACCTTTTTGTAACTTATTTGATGTACGTTTAGATCTTTGAATATAAATAATAAAGCTTCATGCACTGAGACAAAGGCCCAGAGATGTAGGTGAGATTGTCAAACTTCGTTATCACATTGGTGTTTATGGTTTTCTATTTTTTTATGCTTATTTACATATCTGAATATGCCTAATGGCTGCTATGTTTCATTCATATTTCTTCCTCTTTCATTCATCTTCCTAATTGGTTAATTAAAACATGCCTAATAACTCAACCATTGTCATATAAAAGATCTTTTCGGATCACCATGTGACCAAGGTCTGGGAGCCCTACGTTAGGTCTGAAAGAAGTTAATCCTTTTTGGATTTGGAAATCTGGGAGTTTGGATCACTGGAGTGTTTTAACCCTACCATTTATAAACCAGTCGAAGACAACTGATGGTTGCAGTTACCCATAAGGTTAACTGACGCCTGGAAGTTTCCTTATCCGTGAAAGATAGAATTTCCCAACCATTAAACATAGATCCATTTAGTTATCTCAAAGTAATGTGAACCATTGATATGAGAGTATTTGAAATCCCCCTTGGTTGTTGGATCCACGCAGAGGTAACTTCAGAAAAATCCCAATCTGTGTGAATGGGGATGATATAGCATCAAGATCCCCAAATACGAAAGTCATGAAGTGATCAAAGTCATGGATTTGAGGAGCTCATGAGGAACCCCTCTCAACTGTCCGATCCTTTAGAGGAGGGACCCACCTATTATACTTTAGTGAAGTCCTACTTTGGGAGAGTGGAGAGGCCATGAAGTCGAAATCCCTGAAGGCCAGAGATGCAAAGAAAATGAGAATCGTAGATCTAGGAATCCTTCAAGATATTCCATGGCCATTAGATTTATGCCAACCTTAGCCCCACGTTGACCACTTCGGGAGAAAGGAGGGAGACACACCCTTAATTCCCCGAACATCAAATTTATGAAGTAATGAAGGTCGTAGATCTAGGGACTACATGGACACACCATGAGGATAATATCAAAGGACTTGGAAGGTGATCAGTCTGGGGTGAATTGGTGTGCTGACATCACCCAGGGTGACGTGGAACTATGTTTTACATGTCATGTGTCACCTAGATTTGGATGTTTCACCGACCATATGTTCCCATTAAGACATGACACATGTCACCAACTGTAGTGGCCACGTGTCATTTCTGCCTTTCCGTGTGTCATATATAGAAATTAATTTTTTGGTCCATGTGGAGGTAGGATTATTCAAGACCCACATGTATTCTTTGACACATCTAGTATGTCACCCCGTGCAAGACTGGACTCTTCGGAAGTTTAGGATTTCGACACTCCAGGAGTTTGGGATCTAGTGTTGCGGGAAGGGTGAATGGCCCCAAGGTTGGAGCCACGTGGAAATATTTTTATATCGTTTGGGATTTCAGGACTTCGAAGGACATGTGCGTAGAAAATAAAAGGGATGTTCAGTATTGAAGCGTCGAACAACGAATTATCCTCTAGTTGTGTGTTAAATGAGGATTAAGTCTCATCGTTGGTTTAGAAGGTGGATGGACCATCCCCGACAGTGGTAGGAATCTCAGAACGGTATGAAGGATATGGATCCACATGGACTCTATGTGTCCCTGAGCCAATGATCCCCCGAAGGACTTCAGGAAGCCATAACTTGTAAACCAGAGGTCGGATTAGAGCCTGGTAATAGTTGTTTGAAAGCTACGGGAGAGTAGATCATGATGGATCATCTTGGAGAGATGATTCAAGATGATTTGAGTAAGAAACATTTTGGTTCCCCATCTCTAGAAAGAGTACTTAGGGGTCAGGTGTGTTACAAATTGGTATCAGAGCATGGTTACAAAACTTGGCCTACTTGGGCTCATGAATGAGTCACTTAAAAATATTATTAAAGAGAATTTTATTTAAATAAATTCTAGGGGTGATACCCTATCTTACTCCTTTCCTAAAAGGATTAATTAAACATCTACTAAAGAAAGGAATGAAATTTTCTACTATTGCGTGTGATTGGGAAATATGAATTGTGTGTTTTTCATGAACTAATAGACCATTAACTCACATAAAAAAAATTATCAACACTCAAACAGTCAGTAGACCATAGGAAAACTACAACCTAAAGGAGGGTGAGACACCATGAATTGGGGGAGAGCTCCCAGAATAGAGAGGAATAATATTATGAAATGAGGGTGGTGGAAACCCATCCAGATCTCGATGAAACTATAATAAATTAAAGGATAATAAAAGACCAAGAAAAGAAAACGGAAATTAATGCAGTCCTGCAACAAATATGATCAGATATACAAAGGTAGCTACATCATGGAACAACATCCACTCATGTGGACATAAATCATACGGAGAAAACCCAGATTCAACCTAAGATACGAAAGACTAGCCCTGAGAGTGGCCAAACAAGGAGGATCACCTCAAAGAAGGCCCAACATGGAGCCAAGAGACACTCGTCGGAAGAATCCTATGGTGAGGAAATTGACAACTCCAAGGAATTCGCTAGTACAGAAAGTAATTCACATTCCCAAAGGAAAAGAAAGAAGAGGAAACATTCAAAGAGTCATGACCCTGAAGGTTTCAAGAAATCCAAACCACCCACCTTCGATGGAAAAATTAAGAAGGGCAAAGAAGAAGATGTTTGGTTGCTTGGATTGAAGAATTACTTCAGATTCCATGACTACTCTGAAAATTTAAAGGTTCGAATAGCCATATTTAACGTGAATGGAAAGGCCTCCACTTGGTGGGAGGACCTTAGTAATGTGAAAGGAATCCATGAGAAGCACTTGTCATGGAAACAATTTGATAAATACTTCAAAATGAAGTATATGTTAGGTAAATACTTTGATGGTAAGACCAAGGAGTTATATGAACTCAACTTGGGAAAACTCACCATAGATTAATATATCAATACATTCCTTGAGATGATAAGGTATGTACCCTACATAAATGATTAAAATGTAAAAATCCAATGATTTATTAGTGTCTTACCTCAGTCCTTCAAAATTAGGATTGAATGTGATGAGCCAAAGACCTTAGAAGACACTATCTAGAAGGAAAGGTATTTCTATGAGCATTTCAAGAACAAAACATAACCTCACGAGGTCTCGAAGAAGAAAAGTAGTTCAATATTAAATAAAAAGGGGTTTAAACCCTTAATATTCAATAACTATGGGAAAGGTTATAATATGAGCCTTCCGACTAAAAGTGTATACCAGAAAAATTTCCCCTCTCAAAGTTGAAATAAACCCTTTGGAATAGCCCCAATTAAGACTGATAACACAAAGAGAGAACCCTTGAAATGTTGGGGTTATGGAGAAGAAAATTTGTTGAGAGACTTCCCATATAGGAAACAAAACAGTAGGAGGGTCAACAACATCCAAGAGGCTGGGAGTATGCCACAGATTTATGCAACCTTAGATAATAAACAAGTCAACCATGAAGCTTCAGTGGTGGAGATGGAAAGTATGATTTCCAACCATCTAGTTTCCATTTTAATTGACCCTAGTTCTAATTTGAGTTATGTTTCCCCTCAAACTGCAGAGAAATGTAAATTGCAAAAAGTTAAACATGTTAAATCATGGATGCTACAACTAGACACTAGAACCAAACTAAAAGTAATAGAGGTCATACCATCTTGTCAATTTGTTATGAGTGGATTTCCCACCCAAGCGAACCTAAACATACTCCCTTTAGGATCTTATGACCTTTTTATTGGCATGGACTAGTTGGATTCCCATAAAACCAAGTTGGACTATTACAATAAAACTTTGGATTGTGAAAATGAATAAGGGAGAAAGGTAACACTAGAAGGTATTCAAAATCTTGTCTCAATGAGACAAATATCAACACTTCATGTGAAGAAGTACTACATCAAAGGATGTCCTTTGTATGAAATACAATGTTGGACTCTATTGAGGAAAATAGACCAAGACTAAAGGAGAGTCCCATATTGAGAGAGTATAAATATGTGTTCCCAGAAGAGGTACTAGGTCTACCTTGGAGAAGGGATATTGACTTTTCAGTAGAACTTTCACTAGGAGTGGTGCCAGTTTCTAGAACACCCTATAGAATGAGTACACGAGAGCTAGTTGATCTCAAACTACATATAAAGGAAATGATGGACAAGGGATACATCAAACCTAGTGTTTCTCCATGGGGATCACCAACCTTGTTTGTGAAAAAGAAGGATGACACACTTAGGTTGTGCATAGACTGTAGGAAACTCAATAAGCAACCATAAAGAATAAGTTTCCCTTGCCAATGATCGATGAATTGTTTGACCGATTAAGCGGTGCTATGATTTTCTCCAAGAATGAATTGAGGTATGGATACCATCAGGTTCGAATTAAGGATGAGTACATCCACAAAATAGCCTTTAGGACAAGATATGGTCAGTATGAATTTGTGGTGGTGTGATTCGGGCTAACCAATGCACCAACCACTTTTATGTGCTTAATGAATAATGTACTCAGTAAATTATTAGACATATTTATATTGATTTTCATTGATGATATCCTAATATATTCTAAGAATAGGGAAGAGCATGAAGAACATCTCAAATTAGTGCTTCAAGTACTAAGAGAATATCATCTCTATGCTAAGTTTAGTATGTGTGACGTTTTCCAGAAACAAGTCCATTACTTAGGCCATTTTATTTTTGAAGAAGGGGTGGCATATGATCCTGACAAGATCAAATCCATTATGGATTTTCCTACCCCAAAGGATGTATCTGATATCATATCATTTATGGGCCTAACATGATACTATAGGAGGTTCATAACATCATTTTCCAAGATTGGTTTCCCAATCACTTCCCTTTAGAAAAAGGGAGTTAAATTCATTTGGACATTAGAATGTGAAGAGAGATTCCATGAGATGAAACACATTATAACCAATTCACCTATTCTCAAAATTGTAGACCCAAACAAGGACTCCCTTGTGTTTATAGATTCCTGCAAGGAAGGATTTAGAGGAGTCCTTATGCAAGAAGAATATGTAATTTTCTATTAGTCCAAAAAATTGAATGAGCATGAAATAAATTATGTGGCCCATGATCTATAATTGGATGCCATATTGCATGCTTTAAAAATGTGGAGGCATTACCTCCTGGGTAGAAGATTTGTGTTTATGACAGACCATTCTTGGTTGAGATACATGTTTGATAAACCAAAACTTAAAGCTACACAAACTAGATGGATGGATCTCCTTAGTGAGTTTGGTTTTGAAATCAATCACATAAAAGGAAAATAAAATAGGGTGGTTGATTCCCTTAGTAGAAGTGTGAAAGTGATTCACGTGGAATTTGTAAGCACCTATGAAATGAATGTCAGGGAGAGAGTAAAAAATGTACAAGAAACAGATGCATTTTTCAAGGTTGTAAAATCATACTGAAAGAAAGAGTCCACAGAGATGAGGTATGAAGGCCATCAAATGTTGAATGATGGAATGCTGACTTACAAGGGTAGGTTTATATATCGAATCATGATGACTTGAAGAGGTTCATGATGGAATAACTACACAGAAGACCATATAATGGTCACCCTGGTTATCAGAAAATGTTTACGACCACTAGGAAACTATTCTATTGGCCAGGACTGAAGAAGGACGTAGTTGATTACTTGGATAAATTTATAGAATGTCACTAGGTTAAAGAATAACACTGACATCCAACAATGTTGTTTCATCCCCTACCAATTCCAGAATGGAAATGGGAAACCATCTCCATATATTTCATCACTGTATTACCAAAATTGACCAAGCAAAATGATGCCATCATGGTAGTGGTGGAAAAATTGAGCAAGGATGCTCACTTCCTTCCCATCAAGTCAACTTGGAAAGAAATAGATATTTCTAGTATTTTCATGAAATAAATATTTAGGAAGCATGGAATGCCTAAGGAGATCATATCTAACAGAGATATGAAATTCACCTCAAATTTATGAAAATCTTTAAGGGCTAGTTTGGATACTAAATTATTGTTTAAGAAATCTTGTCACCCTCAAATGAATGGACAGACATAGAGGGTAAATAAATTATTAGAGGACATGTTAAGGATGCATGTAATGAATCATCCTAAGAAGTGGGAACACTACCTACCACTGGTAGAGTTTACCTACAACAATGGCTATCAAGAGTCATTGAGGATGATCCCTTTTGAAGCCCTCTATGGTAGATAATGTGAGATTCCAATCACCTAGAATAATTTAGTATGTAGAATTGCAATCGGGCAGACATGTTGAAATAAATGGAACAACAAGTGATTCATATAAAACAAAAACTGAAAATAGCTCAGGATAGACAGAAAAACTATTCAGGGAGAAAGAGAACTCCTAGAGAGTTCAAAACAGGGGATCATGTGTATCTCGGAGTTAGACATAAGAGAAGTTCCTTAAGAATGGGAGCTTGTGCCAATATGGAAAATCAGTATTGTAGACCCTTTGAAATGTTAGATAGAGTGGGAAAGATAGCCTATATCCTATAACTTCCTCCCACAATAAAGGCACATAATGTTTTCCATGTTTCATTATTAAAGTAATATCTACATGATTATAATCATATTATTGACTGGTCTGTGATTTAGGTGGAACTAGAGGGAGAATTCCTTCTAGAACCTCAATGCATAATAGATAGGAAGGAAACCCCACTCAAGAACAAAACCATTTCATAGGTCAAGGTGTATTGGAAACACTTTGTCCCAGATGAGGGCAGAGGGGAACTGGAAGATGCCATGAAACATGGATATCCATTTTTGTTTACTTCTATAAATACATATCACATCAACATATAGAACATCGAGGATGATGTTCCTTTAAGGGGGAGATGATTCTAATACCTCTTTTTCCCCTAGTTTGTAAATATAACTATAATTTCCCAAGAGAATATGGTAGACTAGATATGTGTGAATGTTTGATTTGATGAACCTTTGTATAAAAGGTCAATGTATGTATTTTTTGTTATTAATAGAAAATGGATAAGTGTTGAATAACTTTTGAAAGGGGGGTTTTCCATAATAGACCATGGATACTAAGAGAGATATGGTGAGGTGAAATAAGAATGATTGAGATGAACCCCACCAAACCAGTACCTTATTGTATTTAATAACTCAGAACAGTCCTCTAACCCATAAATGAATTACCAGTTAGAGTGGTAGCTGGAAGTGTCCTACTCAAGAGTTAATGAGGATATGGAGAAGAATACCCATCCGTAATAATTCTAGACCAGACCAAAAGTTGGAGATTCAGACCCATGCAACGTTGTTGAGGAAGGAAATAAAAGAGGTAATTCATGGGTAGAGGCAAAGGAGACGAGAAAGAAGATATGCAAAGAGAGTAGATTTGAAAAGAGATCAATCTCGAGAAGTGAAAAGAGAACTTTCAACTCTCTGGTTTTAGGAAACACTGGGAGATAATATCATTATGGTAATAATAAGTTGTTGGAAAGGTTTTCATTACAAACTCTTAAATGAGGATGATGAGTGACTATGGAAGTACTCAGGAAAACCTCCTTGCTTGGTACAGATAAAACCCACTGCCAGGATCCTGTGGGAGGAGGAAAGTAGCCTATGTCCCTCACCATTGTTGATTAAGAAGAAAGAGTCTCTCTCAGAGCATCGTGGTCTAGCTTAGGGGTGGACATCGATAAATCCGTCAAGAGTAGTTGTGCTTATGGTTGGGTGGAAACAAGCACTCCTTTCAATAGTCGCTTCATGAACTTTGGTTTTCTGATAAGTATCTTCATACTTTGTGTATTGAAATTGAAATCATGATTATATATATATATCTATATCTATCTATCTATCTCTATATATATATATTTATCTGTTTATGAACAAATTCTATATTGAATGATTAAGGTAGATATATGAATTATTTCTCTATGAAATCATGTTTTTGAATGGTCGTGTTCTTGCCTCAGTTTAGCAATTAAAGATTCGTGGGATGTAAGCCTATAAGAGGGTCAGCTAGGATTTATAGAAATGGTTAAGTCTTCTCCACCTCTTGAATCTACCCTCGCTGGAATTTAAACTTCAAAATCTGTGGAAGGACGGCACCCCCTTCAGAATATTCACCATAGGACCGAGGGCTCATTCCAATGTACTTAACCCTTTTATGGCTAAAGGAATTAGTGAGTAGCCCATGATAGTTTATGAAGGACCCTTGTGACCAAGGTATGGTAACCCTACGCTGGGCCCTAAAGGAGTTAATCCTTTCTGGCTTCGGAGCTATGGGAGTTTGCATCTCCGAAGTGTTTTGACCCTATCGTTTATAAACTAGTCGAAGGAAACTGATGGTTGTAGTTACCCACAAGGTTAACCGGTTCCTGGTAGTTTCCTTATCCAAGACAGATAAAATTGTCGCACGATTAAACCTTGATCCATTCAATTATCATGAAGTAATGCGAACCAGTAATCTGAGAGTATTCGGGAGTTGTTAGGGACCTAACCTCCCTAACCCCTCATGTAGGTAGAATAATATAATTCCATGTAATAAAGTCCAATATTAATAAGTCCTAGCAATAAGGAAGAATCATTCAAATGTAAGAACACCCAATAGAAGTTTCCTCTTCTAGAAGGATCTTCCTCTAGATTGTTCTTTTCATTAGATATATTTAGTATAAATAGAAGTAGAGGATATGAGAAATATTGTCGTGGATATTATTTTAATAGAGTTTCTCTCTGCTAGAGGTTTCCCCATCCAAGAGGCAAGTGAACATTGCTATCAATAATCAAAGTGCTCATTATGGTGTTATCCTAGTGTTGTTCTAGTATTATTCTAGTATTGTTGTCGTTATATCATTGTTTCTCTACCATTTCAAGATAAAATATTTATGTTATGCATATTATTTTATATTTGGAATATTTTTATAAAACAGAGCACCTTCCTCAACATAAAACTGTGGCTTAAATTTTCTTAGGGTAGCGACGTATTCCAAAGTCTTAAAGCTACAAGGATCTATCGCTGCACGCATAAACCTGCATTTGGTGAGTCCTACATGTAGGAAATACAAGAGGTACTTAAGCATGCATATGTTGGCCAACCTTGTAACCCATGTTGGTACCCAATTGGTAGCACATCAGACACAACTGTATATGGATCGACATAGCTTTGTTGAAGCCCTCCATAGATAAATCAATCGGCCTCCTAACTGCTATAGTGTAACTGACAAAAACACTCCGGGGATGCTCTCTAGTATATTGGTAGTCAGGTAGTACGACTAAGAGAACAGTCTAACCTCCTTAGTGTGTGCCTTGAGATGTTGGGATGAGTACTATTGTTGGAAGCCGCACGTATATCAGAGATCTACAACATAGGGAAAACCATTTCCTGTAGAAACCCATAATATCCTACCCCTCGGGACAGAAACAAAAATAGAATAGACAAGATTTGTTGCCATGCAACTGTGCCTTTTGAATTCTAGTTGTGAAATCACTATAGATTTCTTCTTGTTAATAATTTGGGAGTTTTGTCACTGCAGTATTATTTAGGACATAGTATAACTCCGGAGGAGTAAAAAAAATGGAAAAAAAAGTATAGTGGTCCCACGAGGACACTTATTTGGGACCTATCCCACTGGGTTCCTCTTTTTTCCCTAATTCTAGTGATACCTACATTTTTAACATAATTTTTTTGTGTGGATCTAACCCTTCTCTGTCACCCTTATTTGGCCCCGATCCCATTGGATTTCCCTTTTCTCCCTGATTGTAGTGGTACCTATCATTTGACACCCTTCTTCTCACTGGTCCCACCTATCCCTCTAGACCCCTTTTGTTTCCCTTATACCATTTTCCCACCCCTTGTTCCAAATGGAAACCACAAGATCCCAAGAACTCAATACCTTGATTTCTAACAACCAGTAGAGCAAAGAAAACATCAAGACTAGCACTTCCAACATCATCTTAATGAATTCATCTATTGATATGCTCAAGGAAAAATGTTCACACATCGAAGACCTTAAAGACCTCAAAGGGGACAAGTCCATCTTTGAAAACTTCATGGGCCATTTCCAGAACCCTTCCTCTTCTGAACAACCATCTTATTAGGATGACCATGAATCTTCTCATTACCAAGTTCCTCATACTACCCACTTTTCATGAGACCTCCACCCTCCCCAAATTGAGGTGTACAAATTTGATGGATCCAATCCCACACACCAGGTCAACCAAATGGAACATTATTTCTCTTTTCATGGAATTACTGATTATTTAGTCAAGCGTTATTATAGTATTCTATATCTAAATCCATAACGATGGAAATGGTTGCAATGGAGACAAAATGCACAACAATGGTGTGTTGCTTGAACATAGTTTGTGGCTGAACTTTATGACCATTTTGACTATGACACCCACCTTTTAGGTCATTTGATCAACTTAAAACATTATGGGACAGTGGAAGATTTTATTCTTACATTTTGGCACTTGGATTTCAGAATAGAGAGCATGTCAGATGCTTTCTTTATGGAATGCTTAATTAGTGGCCTCAAAGATGAAATTTGTGCCCATGTTCTCGTGGAATGCCCCCAAACTTGGTTCAAAGCTAGTTAATGAGCTAAGGAGGACGAACAAATTGTCTCCTCCCATACCCACAAACCCTCCTTTCCTCCTTTCCCTAAATCCACCAAATTTGATCCTCATGCAACTCCCCTCAAGATCAGTGAATTATCCAAGGATGAAATGGATGAACATCAACTCAAGGGTCTTTGTTATAATTGTGTTGAAAAATATTTTCTCGAGCACAAGTGTAAGGAAAAAAATATTTTTATGGCTATGACTGAGGATCTTTTTGAAGAAGATGTGGTTTTTTCTACTATGGAGGAACTACGCCCACCATATTTCCTCACCCCACCCTCTAACCCACCCGAAGTTGACCCAATGATTTCACTTAATTCCCTCACTAGCTTCTCTGCTCCCCATACTCTCAAATTAATTGATTACATAAAAAATAGGAAAGTCATCATCTTTGTGGACAGTGGTATCACCCGTAACTTTACTCATCGCCACATTGCCTAAGAATTCAATTGTTACATCCATGGCATCAATGATTTTCAAATCATGATTGTTAATGGTCATTCCATGAAATGTGGGGGACGATGTGAAAATGTGTGACTCCAAATTGGTTAATATCACCTGAAATCCCATATGTTTTCTATAGACATGGGTGGTTGTGACATTTTTCTTGGTGTCGAATGGTTACATACTTGAGTCCCCATTATCAATGATTTTAAGGACTTAACCATGCAATTCCAACAAGAGGGACAAAAACATAAATTCCAAGGAATTATAGCAAGCTCCCTTGAGATCATCAGTTCCCATCGCATGGAAAATATCCTAAAAAAAGTAATTCAGAAGTTATATCCCAACTCCACTCAATTTGTGTTGTTGAGACACCTTCTGTGCATCTCAACCTCCAATCTATCATCTCCCACCACCAAGTTGTTTTTTACCACACCCAAATAACTCACCCCTTCCTGTGGCATCCATGATCATTCCATCCCTCTCATCGCAGGTAGTCTTCCCCCCAATGTTTGTCCTTATCATCATCCCTTTTCCCAGAAGAATGAAATTGAGAAAACATTTCATGAATTACTAGAATCCAGTGTTATTTGTCCTAGTACCAGCCCCTATTATTCCCATGTGTTCATGTTACTCAAGAAAGAAGGTACTTGACGCATTTGTCATGATTTTTGCACCCTCAAAAAACTCACAATCAAAGACAAATTCCCCATTATTTTCATTGATGACCTTTTGGATGAATTGAGTGGTTCTCATTACTTCACGAAAGTGGATCTACATTTGAGATACTTCCATATCCGTATGAAAGAAGAAAACATCCCCAAGACTCCATTTCACACTCATGAGGGTCATTATGAATTCTTGGTAATGCCCTTTGGATTGTGTAATTATCCTTCTAGTTTCCAAAGTATTATGAATCATGTCTTCCATCCTTTTCTCCGTCATTTTGTCTTAGTCTTCTTTGATGATATTATCATCTATAGTAAAACTTGGTCATCCCATCTCTCCCATGTGAATCAAGTTCTCAGTCTACTCTCTAAGAAGAAACTTTTCCTCAAACAATCTAAATGTCCATTTGTGCCTTAGAAGTGGAATACCTATGTCATATTTTCATCAAGGATGGTGTCTGAGTGGATACTAATAAAATTAAATCTATGCAATATTGGCCTCACGTCATGGGAAGAGTGAAGGGCCCAAAGGCTACAACCATGTGGCAATATTTTAGGATCCTTCAGAATTTTGAGACTCCAAAAGACATGCGTGCAAGAAATAAAAGGGATGTTTATTACCTTAAGTGCCAAATGTTGAATTCTCCTCTAGTTCTGTGTTAAATGAGGATTAAGTCTCACCGTTGGTTCGGACAGTGGATGGACCATCCTTGCGAGAGATAGGAACCTGAGAATGGTATGAAGGATATGGAAACACGTGGCTTCCATGTGGCACTCAATCAATGAACACTCGAAGGACTTCAGGAAGCTATAACTTATAAACCATAGGTCATATTAGAGCCTCATAACATTCGTTAGAAATCTACGGGAAAGTAGAAGAGGATGGATCATCTCAGAGAGATTATTCAAGATTATTTGAGTAAGAAACATATGTATGCCCCATCCCTAAAAAGGGTACTTAGGGGTCGGATGTGTTACAAATACCTTTAGTTAACGAAATTAATTATTAATACTATGATTATTCATTGATTATTATTATTATATTTTATATATGTTACATTCTCAAGGGTTTCAGTTTTTGTATACCTTCATGAATTTTGTTTGCAAGCCTGAAGTCCAACATGAGAGAGGTGTTATCCATGTATCAATTTCATATTTCTGATGGGCCTATGAAGGGAGAAAAACTTATTTTGTTCTCAGAACTTGGTAAATTATGTTAACGAGTAAACGAGTGTTTACATATTCAATGTTGCCTCATGTTTTACTTATTTTTCTTTTAGATATTTTTCACTTTATTAAAAATTGCTTCAAGTGTTGATCACATAATAAAATCTTGTCATATTATATTTCACTTTTGTTGTTTTAGATTTAGTGGGGAAGTATTAAAATTTATAATTTTTTCAGAAGAAAACA
>ML789596.1:0-47579 GCA_009831015.1 Picea engelmannii
TGCATGTCAACACCATATTGAATCATTGAAAGAATTACACATATCCCTCATACTGGAAAGTAGAAATCACCTCTCAATGGAATAATAATTTTTTTACTTTCAATTACACTGACTCTCTTTACAAAAATCCTTTGTTTTTTAGTTGATTTTATAAAATATTTTGACACTGTGTTGATGAATAACCTTTGGAATAGGTTAGAAGAGATGAAAGTCCCTTTCGAGTTAAGAGATGATGAACTAAGGCTATATGAGAAAGTTATTGTCAAGTTTAGGAACATTGAGGGATGGTTGGAAGAAATTAATTGTAATATAGGAGTGAAGAAAGGTTGACCCCTATCCATTACCCTTTTTGGCATCTATATTGATAAGTTAGAAGATTTTTTGGAGAATGCAGGTTGTGTTGGCCCGACTCTTGCTAGTATAGTCATAATACTACTTCTTTATGTTGATGATATTGTTCTTATGGAAAAGAGCCCCTATGACGTAGGTAAGCAACTAATAACCCTCAATGAATTCTTCTCTAGCATGGGCATGACTGTGAACACTAAAAAAACAAAGGTTATGATCATTAAATCCAAAAAGATAACCTATTATACTTTCATTTATGAAAACAATTGATCCGAATTTATGAGTGGAATGAAATGAATAATAGAATGAATACCATAACATAGAGATATGGAGAACAACAACATATATTCAATGAACAATAACCTCTATTCAATAAATAAAATAGGATGAAACTGCAAAATTGTAGAACTGAAACAACTTGCTCAAATGGTGGTAGTTATCTATGAGAAGAGATGTGGCTTCTATGTGAATCTGTTTGAGAAAAATAATTAAAATGAGGCTCTAGAGGAGTTTTTAACATTACTCATGAATTCCAAAACCATAGACATCCAAAAACCTAACCCTAGGAGATGAAACACCAAAAGTTATGTGGGCCCCGATGGATAAGTTGGTACCTCAACTTCCCGGTGTCGTAACTTTTGCATATGACCTCCATTTTAGGCATGATAGCCCGTTGTAAATATATATTTGAGAACTACACATTGTGTCGTCAAATTCTGACTCCTTTTACAATTTGACTGTTGCAAGCCAAAAAACAAATGTTTAAGGCCCTAAAATGACCTTGGAAGTACAAAAAGATGTATTGATATGAAAAATTCCAAAATAATCCAGTTGGAATAGGTGGGTGGCCACCAATATCCACCTAGATTCTATGTAGGGATTCAGGATAGCCCTAGAAGTGTAGAACCTACAATTAAAATGAAATGTCATCATTACAGAGAAACATACTAAACTAAAAACTTCCAAGATGATCTAGTCAGAATAGGTGGGTGGACACCAATATCCACCTGGATCAATCATCCACCATTAGGAAACAATGGTCTCCATTGCATTGATATCCCCCATCAGGTGAGGAAACTTCTGTTGAATTTGCTCCCGATTGAGAAACTTTCCTTGGTGTAGGAGTTGCCCTGCATAGACAAACTTATAAAGTTGGATCTTCTAGTGGAAAGTTCCCTTGACCTATGTGTCCACTATTTGATCAGTGGATGCTTGTTCCATGCAGTCAGGGTTGAGATCTGTTTGTTTCAAATCTTTGCGATCTCTGAGGTGTCCAATAATGGTGGAAACTATGGTTGAAGGAGGTCCACAATGAAAATTGGGTTGAATCCAAGGAAGAGCAGAGTGTTGATATCAAAATTTGATCCAGGTGGATATTGGTGGCCACCCACCTATTCCAACTGGCTCCTCTTGACAATTTTCAGTTCAACACATTTCTCTGTAATGATGACATTTCTTTGTAATTATGGTTTATACACTTCCGAGACCATCATGAATCCCTACACAACATAAAAGTGGATATTGGTGGCCTCCAACCTATTTCAACTGGCTTATTTTGGAAGTTTTCATGTTAGTACATCTTTCTATACTTCCAGGGCCATTTTGGGGCCCTAAACAATGTTTTTTTGGCTTTCCATAGTCAATTTATAGATGGAGTTAGAGTTTGGTGACACAATGTGTATTTCTCAAAAATACCTTTCCAATGGGCTATCATATGCTTAAAACGGGGGTCGTATGCAAAATTTATGAGCCCGTGAATTTGAGGTACAAACTTACCCATCGGGGCCCATATAACTTTTGGTATTTCATCTCCTAGGGTTAGGTTTTTCGATATCTATGTTTTTGACATTCATGAGTAACGTTAAAAGGGCCTCTGGAGCCTCATTGTAATCATTCTGCTAAGAATAATGTTTAGATAGCTACCACCATTCGAACACGTTATTTTCATTTTTGCAGTTTTACAGTTTCAGCCTATTTTATTTATTCAATAGAAGTTATTGTTCACTAGATATATATTTTTTTTCTCCATATCTTTGTGTTATTGTATTCAGTCTATTATTCATTTCATTCCACTCATAAATCTGGATCAATTATATCAGAGTGTTTTTCTCTTCATTTGATTTTCTTCGTGCATGTCCACAACAAGATCTGGGTACAAGAAATTGGGACTCGAACTAGTCGAGCCTTTACAAGATCGGCCACGTCAAGCCTAAAAACAACTCATGGGGGACAAGAATAAAGATGATGGAGTGGGAGATACTTTTAAAATGTTTCTCGAGGAAGCCTTTGCATGACAAAGGAAATAAATGATGAAAAACTTTGCATATATCATTCGACGACTGACCATAGGAGATGCATCTTCCTCAAGCGGCCATGCAACCCCCTTCAAGGTACAAGTAAATTTTGATATTCCATTATTTGAAGGACTGATAGATGTGTATGTTGTAGATAAATGGTTGAATCTTCTTGAAGGGTATTTTTCAGTCCACAATTTTTCTGACAAGGAAAATATTCCTTTTTCACTCCTCAAGGTCATCCCCCATGTTAAGGACTGGTGGGATACTTACTCTGAGAAAAGTGCCATAGAGGAATTTGCAATATTTTTGGTCTCCCCCACATGGGATTCCTTCAGGGATGACATTAAAGAACAATACTACCATGTTGGAAGATATGAGGACCAGTACACAATATGGACCACATCGCGTCAGGAAAGGGACCAGACAGTACCAAATTTCACCAATAGTTTCCATACCCTGCGCACCAAATTGGGTATCAAAGACTATGAACGACATCTAGTTCTCAAATACAAAGGCTATATGAATAGTTACATTCAAATATAAATGGATTTTTTGAACATCCTATCATTAGGTGTGGCTTATAGATATGTTGTAAAGATCGAGCATAAATTTAAGTAGAAGAGGCAAGAATTTAGATATAAACTCCTCACAGTCAAAGCAGGGAAAAGGCGGCCCCAACCCAAAAGTAAAGGGACATAAAAATGATGGCCACTCTCAGAGAAAACAATCCAAGCTACAAGACAAGAAATGTAATGAGAAGTTAAAGAAGGACATGGAAAAGTGGTTTGAATACCATAAAATCCCTTGTCACAACACCGAAGAATGTCGCTCCAAGAAGTCACTGATGGCTAAGAATAAAGATTTCGAGTTAGAGGAAGATTCTTAATCTGAATACAATCCATAA
Source organism: Picea engelmannii (assembly GCA_009831015.1). Taxonomy (NCBI): domain Eukaryota; kingdom Viridiplantae; phylum Streptophyta; class Pinopsida; order Pinales; family Pinaceae; genus Picea; species Picea engelmannii. The sequence continues at coordinate 3,550 of ML789596.1, forward strand.
GGAGGGAAGAGGATTATATATGCCGAACCAAGTGCCATTATTGCTACCACAATAGTCTAGCCAAGCGATCCAAAATAACTAGAGGAAGGCGAACACCTCTTTCATTCACAGATGTGGGTAAAAGGGGCTCCAATTCATTTCATTTTCAATAGTAGCAGTCAGAAGAACCTGATCTAAGAAGAGGTTGTCAAGCGACCAGGCCTTCTAATGACACCGCACATGTATCCCTACACAATTGACTGGCTTCTCCAAAGAAGAGATCTCTTCGTCAACCAACAGTGTCCTCTTCCCTACAACATGAAGCCCTTTAAAGACGAGGTGTTGTGTGATATTTCTCCCCTTGAAGTTTTTGATGTTATTTTAGGAGAACCATATTTGTGGAAGAGACATGTTGTGTATGAGTCTAGACCCTGCAATGTTATTATTTCTTTGGGTAGAAAATTGTACAGGATACTATAGGTAGCATTGTCTACTCATATTTCTTTAATCTCTTCTAAACAATGTCGTAAGGTCATTTCATAGATCGGGAAGTTCATCTTCTTTGTGATCCATGCTCACAGTAAATAGAAGGTCATCTCCACATCCGTAACCTCTACACATAGCCTCTCTTTGCAACATAAGAAAGTGGATAGGATCATGGAAGAGTACAGAGACATCTTGTCCTCACCCACCAGGGTATAGATGCACTGCCAAGTCAAACATCCAATTGATATAACCCTCGGTGCACCTATGCCTAATGGACCAGTATATCATCACTCACTAATGGAAAATGATGAAATCAAGAGTCAAATCCAAGAGCTTCTTCAAAAAGGTCACATTAAACCCAATGCCCTCCTTGAGGAAGCTCTATTGTACTGGTGGAGAAAAAATACGGGACCTAATGACTGTGCATTGATTACATAGCATTAAACAAAATCACAGTTAGGAACCGATACCCAATTCCCTGAATTGATGACCTTCTTGACCAAATCAAGGGATAAAAGTTCTTCAACAAGATTGACCTAAAGTATGGCTACCACCAGGTTCCCATTGAATCGACTGATGTATGGAAGACAACTTTCAAATATAAATAAGATCTCTTCAAATGGTTGGTCATGTCCTTTGGATTAAAATATTCACTAGCCACTTTCATGAGGTTGATGGATGATGTATTGAGACCCTTCAAAAAATATTTTGTGGTGGTATATCTAGATGACATCCTCATCTTTATGAAAACTTGGGAGAAGCACATGCAACATATTCCATAGGTTTTGAGCACTCTGCGGTAGCACAAGCTATATTCCAACTTGGAAAAATGCTCCTTTGGCGTGAATAGGGTCCAATACTTGGGATACATTGTTTATGAGCATGGGGTACATATAGAACTAGCTAATATCCAAGTCATTTCTAGCTCGATAGCCTCGACCACACTAACCGGGCTTTAGAACTTCTTGGGACTTGTCAACTTCTATCGACGGTTCATGTTGGGATTCTTCGATATTGCATGGGACCTCATACAAGTGACCAAGGGTGATGGAAGGGAAAATTCCGCATGGGGGAAGGCACAACAATAATCATTTGATGATCTGAAGCATTGCTTGTGCTCAACTCTAGTACTCTCCTTACCCGATCAACAACAATTGTTCAATATTGAGACTAATGCATCTGACTATGTTGTAGGCCCAGTTCTCACTCAACATGGTCATGTAGTAGAATACCATAGTGAGACACTCTCAGATATCATCGAAAAATACCCCACCTATGACAAGTAAATGTATTCCATTGTGAAAGTCTATCGTCAATGGAAACATTACATTATGGGAAAGGAGACAATCATCCACACTGATCATAAGTATTTTCAGTTCATACAGACACAAGGGAAGTTGCAGAACGACTGACATAAAAAGTGGTCCACATACCTGCAACAGTTCCATCTGAACATCAAGTATAAGACATGGAGCATAAATCATGTCGCTGACTACCTCAGTCAACCTGTCATGGATACACTCACCACCATGATCCATTCCTATGGGCATGAGGCATCTGAGTGACCTCAACTTTATTATTGAGATTCCCACTTCTCCACCACCTATCAACTCTTGGGTAGAGGTGCAAATGTCATCGATTTTCACATTCAGTATGGGCTGTTATGTCATCTAGGTCACCTCTGTGTTCCTGCAAGTGAGCATGAAAAGATGATTTTGGAGGCTCACTACAGTGAGATGGTAGGACATTTTGGCATGGAAAAAACTATGTTCATTCTACAAAAACATTTTTATTGGCCAAAACTTCGACAAGATGTTAGAAAGTATGTCATATATTGCACTTCCTGTACGATTTTCAAGCCAACCATCAAGAAGCAAGGATTATACAACCCTCTTTATACTCCCAAGAGGACTTGGGAATCCATATCGATGGATTACATGTATGGCCTTCCGTCCACTAAGCAAGGAAATGATTGCATATTTTTGGTGGTTGATCAGTTTTTGAAGCTGTCCATTCTCACATCCTGCAATAAGAGCATCACAGTGGCAGATACTTCCAAGATATTCTTCAAACGATGTGTGGGTACATTTTGGGATACCACAGATCATCATCTTTGATTGGGACAAAAGGTTCCTTATCACATTTTGGTCGAGTCTTTGGTCACTGTTGGACAGTAATCTCAGTAAATCTATTGCCTTCCACCCTTAAACTGATGGCCAAACAGAGGTCGTCAATCATATGATTTTACACATCCTGAACATGTATAACTCTAAGAATCCACATACATCGGATGAGAGTATTCCCTATGTTCAACATAACTACAACGGGGCTCTCCATAGCTCCACTAGAAATATCCCATTTGAGGTGGGGCTGGGATTCCAACCCTTGAGTTCCATTGATATTGCACTACCTCTTGCAACCACATAGACAAAATATTCCCATGTTCAGTCTGAGGCCGAAAAAGACACTAGATTCATTGAGTAGATTCAACACAGTATCCAACAGGTCCATGAGAGTTTTCAGAAAGCCAATAATAATTACAAGAAACACCATGATTAACACCGGGTACCACACAAGTTTAAGGTGGGAGACAAGGTCTGGTTACATTTTAAAAAACAACGCCTTATAGGGCCCCATCATAATATCCATGCACTTCTCTATGGGCCTTACACTATCACCAGGGCTATGGGTGACAGTGCTTTTGATCTCAACACTCCACCCTTCCTTGGATTACACCCAATGTTCAATGTGGATCTCCTTCAACCATATTTTCCACCATTATTTGATAGCTCGAAGATAGAAGAAAAATTGACATCAACAAAGATCAATCCTGACTGCATGGAACATGAATCCAATGATCATATAATGGACACACAGGTCAAGGGCACTCTCTAGTAGAGGATCTATCTTTATCGAGTTTTCAAGGCAGGGAAGCTCCTGCACCAAGACAAATGGCTCATCCGATACCAAATTTAGCAAAAATTTCCTCACCTGATTGGGGCACTCAACGCAATGGAGGCCATTTCTTCCTAAGGGGGTTAGGATTGATACAGGTGGATATTGGTGGCCACCCATCTATTGAAACTAGATCTTCTTGACAATTTTTAGTTCAACACGTATCTCTATAATGATGAAATTTCTTTGTAATTGCGGGTTATGCACTTTCGGGGCTATCTTGAATCCCTACACAAAATCCAAGTGGATATTGGTGTCTTCCCACCTATTCCAACTGGATTATTTTGGAATTTATCATGTTAGTACATCTTTTTGCACTTCCAGGGCCGTTTTGGGGCCCTAAACAATGTTTTTTTTTTTTTTTGGATTTCCACATTCAAATTGTAGACAAAGTCAAAGCTTGATGGAATAATGTATATTTCTCGAAAATACCTTTCCAACAAGCTATCATATGCCTAAAATGGAGGTCGTATGCAAAATTTAAGACCCCGAGAAGTTGAGGTACCAACTTACCCATTGGGACCCACATAACTTTTGGTGTTTCATCTCCTAGGGTTAGGTTTTTGGATATATAGGGTTTTGGAATTATTGTGTAATGTTATAAAGGCCTCTAGAGCCTCATTGTAATCATTTTGTTCAGATGGATGTGAATAGAAACCACATCTCTTCTTAGAGATAGGTACCATCATTCAAGTAAGTTGTTTTCAATTCTACAGTTTTAAAGTTTCAACCTATTTTATTTATTCAATGGAAGTTATTGTTCACTGGATACAGTTTTGTATTCTCTATATCTTTGTGTTATTGTATTGAGTCTGTTATTCATTTCATTCCTCTCATAAATCCATATCAAAATAATTTCTACCCACAACCTTGGTGATAGTGTAAGGCCCATAGAGAAATGGGTGAAGCTTCTGATGGGCCCCTACAAGGTGCTCTTTTTGCAAATGTAACTAGACCTTGTCTCCCACCTGAAACTAGTTTCGTACTCGATGCTAATGATGGCGCTTCGTGTACTTAGCATTGGATTTATGCAAAATATGATGGATCTGTTGGCGGATGTCCTAAATTTTCTCGATGAATCTGGTGGCTTTGTCGGCCTCAGACTGAACATGGGAAGATTATGCCTGTGTGGTTGCAAGATGTAGTGCAACATCAATGGGACCCAAGGGTTGAGATCCCATCCCCACCTGAAATGGGCTATGGCCTATGGAGCTATGAAAAGGCCTATTGTAGTTGTGTTGAACACAGAGAAGACTCTCAGCCCATGTACGCGGATTCTTATAGTTATACATGCACAAGATGTGAACAATCATCTGATTGACGACCTTTGTTTGGCCATCAGTTTTGGGGTGGAAAGAAGTGGATTTATTTAGATTTGTGTCCAACAGTGACCAAAGATTCAACTAAAATGTGTTGAGGAACCTGTTGTCCTGATCTGAGGTGATGGTCTGTGGTATCCCAAAATGGACCCACACTCGTTCGAAGAAGATCTTGGAAATATATTTTGTTCTGATGGTCTTCTTGTAGGTTGTGAGAATTACCATCTTAAAAAACCGATCCACCACCACAAATACACAATCATTGTTTTTCTTGGTGGACAAAAGGCCATACATGTAATACATCGAGATGGATTCCCTAGGCCTCTTGGGAGTAGGAAGAGAGGTGTATAAGTCTTGTTTATTAATGGGTGGCTTGGAAATGGCACATGAAGTCCAATATATGATATACTAGCTGACGTCTTGTCAAAATTTTGGCTAATAAAAATGTTTATGTAGAGAGGCCATAGTTTTTTCCACACCAAAATGTACGACCATATGACTATACTGAGCCTACCAAATTAGTTTTGTCCGCTCTCTTCTGGGAACACAGAGGTGACCCATATGGCATAAAAATCCATCCTGGATGTGAAAATCAGTGGCATTAGCACCTATCCTAAAAATATGATAGGTGGGGACAAAGTCAGGGCCACACTGACAAAGTTGGGGCCACTTAGATGCCTCATTCCCACATGAATGGAGTGCTATGGTGAGTGTAAGAATGAGAGGGATATTGAGGTAGTCAGTGACATAATTTGTGCTCCATGTTTTATACTTGATGTTGAGATGGAACTGTTGCAGGTATGTGGACCAATTTTGATGGTGGTCATTCTGCAACTTCCCCTGTGTTTGTATGAACTGTAAAGACTTGTGATCTGTGTGGATGATTGTATCCTTTCCCAAAATTTTATGTTTCCATTGACGACATTATTTCACAATGGAATACATTTATTTTTCATATGTGTGGTATTTCTATACAATATCTGAGAGTGTCTCACTATGGTATGCTACTGGATGACCCTGCTGAGTGAGAACTCCACCTACAACATAGTCGAAGGCATCAATATGAATCTTGAATGGTTGCTGCATATGGGGTATGTAAATTACCGAAGTTTAGAACAAGTGATATAGTTGGATATCGGTAGCCACCCACCTTTTCAAGCTAGCTCAAAATGGTTTTCTAACAATTTTGGTAATTTACTATTTTTAGCAGTTTTTCAGTTCTGGACCTGTTTTGAGGCCCTAAAAGATTTTTTTTTTGGGAAAACGGGGTGAAATATTCAAATTCCTTCTATAATTCACCCAAAATTAATCTCCTCAACGATACCTTTCCAATGGGCTATCATACTGCTAAAACAAAGATCGTATGCAAAAGTTACGACCCTGGGAAGTTGATGTACTAACTTACCCAAACATGGCCCACATGACTTTTGGCGCTTCATCTCCTAGGGTTAGGTTTTTGGATGTCTAGAGTTTTTGGCATTCCTGTTTATTTTGAAAAGGCCTTCAGAGCCTCATTGTAATCATCTTCTTGCGAATGAGCACAACCGCCACATCTCTTCTCAGAGATAAGCCACCACCATTCCAACAAGCTTGTTTCCACTGGATTTTACAGTTTTAGCTTATTTCCTTATTGAATAGAAAACCAATTTTATAGTATCTATGTTATTTTTTGTTAAGCACATGTTAATAATCTGTAGTCATTTTGTTCTGCTCATAAATATGGATCACTAGTATCAGAGCGGTCTGCTCTGTGTCATCTTAATGCATGTCCCCAACGAGGTCAGAGTACAAAGAGTTGGGTCTCGAGCTTGTTTCTCTTGAGGACAAAAGTTCTTTCCTGCCCAAGAGACCTCTCATGGAAGAACAAAATAAATATGACGGGACATGAGATCCTTTAAAACTATTGATTGGGGAATCCCTCACGCAACAGAGGAACAAGATGATGTATAGTTTCGCGCAAATCCTTTAGTGGATACCAATAGGTGACACATCTTCTTCGAGTGGAGGCGCCGCCCCCTTAAAGGTACAAATAAACTTCGATATTCCTATATTTGAAGGTCAGATGGACACATATGTTGTAGAAAAGTGGTTGAATCTACTAGAAGGGTATTTTTATGTCCATAACTTTTTGAATAGATAAAATATTACTTTTGCGCTCCTCAAAGTTGTTCCCCATGTCAAAGATTGGTGGGAAAATTTCTATGAGCAAAAGGAAATAGAGGAACCTTCATTATTTACAGTCATGACCACTTGGGAATCCTTCAGGGATACTATTAAGGAACAATACTACCCTATCTGAAGTTATGACGACTTGTATACCAAATGGACCACACTGCGGAAAGAAAGAGACCAAGTTGTGCCAGATTTCACAAATATCTTCCATACCTTGCGCACCAAGATGGGTATCAAAGATTCAAAGAGACATCTGGTGCTCAAGTATCATTGTGTGCTTCATAGATACATCCAGATTGAAATGGAATTTCTAGACATCTCATCTGTGGGTGTGGCCTATCGATATTCCCTCAAAATTGAGTAGAAGCTCAAACAAAAGACGCGACAATTTGGGCCTGGGAACCCCTCACAACAAAATCCAGGAAAGGGTGGCCCCAACCCATAGAAAAAAGGACATAACAAAGATGGACAATATTAATACAACCAGTCCAATCCACAAGCAAATAAGGACACCGGAAAGACAAAGAAATATACCGGGAAGTGGTGCGAATTCCATAAGAGCCCTTGGCATAAAACTGCTGACTGCTGCTTAAAGCAGTCACTAGTGGCCGAAGTGAAAGCCTATGAATCACATGCAGATTCTGACTCTGATCTAGAACTAGAAAGGGGAATACAGATCATTGACGCGGAACCCAGTGCCACCTTTTCTACCACCAAGATCCAGCCTGGTGAACCAAATGAGCCAGAAGAAGGAGAGCACCTCTTCCATTCAGATATGTTTGTAGAAGGAACCCTGCTACACTTCATCGTTGATAGCGATAGCCAGAAGAACCTCATATCAGCAGAGGCTGTCAAGCGACTGACCCTATCGACAACGCCGCACACACAACCCTACACTATTGGATGGCTCTGCCAATTAAGTGATCTCCACGTCAACCAATAGTGTCGACTCTCGTATGACATCAAGCCCTTCAAAGATGAGGTATTGTGTGATGTTTCTCCTCTTGAATTTTATGATGTTCTTTTGGGCCAACCTTATTTATGGAAACACCATGTTGTATATGAGTCTAGGCCTTGTAGTGTTATTATTACTTTGAAGATGAAATTGTACAGGATACCCGAGGCAGTCCCACCTAGTGATATTTCCTTGAAATCTCTGCTAAACAATGTAGGAAGGTCATCTCTTAGACAGGGAAGTTTGTCTTCTTCGTGATTCGCTCTCAAAATAAGCGAAAGATCCTAGCCACATCCAGGGTCTCTACGGTCAACCACTCCACACAACAAAAGAAAGTAGATAAGGATGTAGAAGAATACTCGGGTATCTTCTCCTCACCTATAGGGGTACCTCTACACTACCATTTCAAGCACCCCATCAATATGACCCCCAATGCACCACTAGCCAATGGGCCAGTCTATCGCCACTCTCTGTTAGAGAATGAGGAGATCAAGCGACATATCCAAGAAATTCTCCACAAGGGGCACATCCGTCCAAGCTCATCACCTTGCAGGAGCCTAATCATGTTGGTACAGAATAAATATGGAACCTGGTGACTCTGCATTGATTACCGATCTCTAAATAAAATCACAGTCAGAAACCGGTACTTGATTCCCCGAATCGACGACCTCCTTGATCAACTCACGGGGGCCAAATACTTTAGTAATATTTATTTGAAGTCTGGCTAGTACTAGGTCTCGATAGAATAGACAGATGTATGGAAGACTGCCTTCAAGTCAAGGGAAGGCCTTTTTGAATGGTTGGTCATGCACTTTGGTTTGAAAAATGCTCCAACCACTTTCATGAGGATGATGGACAATAGCCTGTGACCATTCACCAATAATTTTGTAGTGGTGTATCTGGATGACATTCTCATTTACAACAAGACTTGATCCGAACACTTGCAACATATTCAACATGTGTTGCACACCTTGCGGCAACACAAGCTGCATGCCAACTTGGAAAAATGCTCCTTCGACATGGACAGGTTCCATTACCTAGGCTACATCATTGATCATCATGGCGTACATGTGGATCTAGCCAAGATCCAAGTCATCCATGATTGGCCAGCCTCAACCATACTCACTGAGCTTAGAAGATTCTTAGGCCTTGCCAATTTCCACCGCAGGTTTCTGTTGGTATTCTCCCATATTGCATGGGCCCTCAGCCAAATAACCAGGGGTGGTTGTAAGGAGAAATTTGTGCGGGGCCAGTCCCAACAATAAGTGTTCGATGATTTGAAGTATCACTTGTGCTCAACCCCGATACTTTCACTACCAGAACTGCAATAACCCTTTGAGATCGAGACAGATGCTTCAGACTATGTTGTGGGTGTCCTTCTCACTCAACATGGTCACCCTGTGGCCTATGATAGTGAGACACTATCAGATGTTTTATGTAAGTACCCTACTTACAAAAAATAAATGTACTCCATTGTCGAAGCCTACCACTAGTGGAGACATTACATTCTTGGGAAGGAGACAGTCATCCACACAGATCATAAGCCACTACAGTTCATGTAGACACAAGGAAAATTGCAGAATGACCGACATCAAAAGTGGTCCACATACTTGCAACAATTTCACCTCAACATCAAGTATAAAATAGGTAGCACCAATCGCATGGTTGATTGCCTTAGTAGACCGCCAGTCATGCCACTCACCATAGTGCTATAATCTTGTGGCCATGAGACCTCTGGATGGACCCAACTCTATGAGATAGACCTAGACTTCGCCACCACCTACCAAATGTTGGGTGCAAACGCAGTTATCGATAATTTCCATCTTTGGTATGGGTTGTTTTGTTGTCTGGGCCATATCTGTGTTCCATCAAGCCAGCCAACGAAGATGATCTGGGAATCCCACTATAGTCGGATAGTAGGACACTTTGACGTCTAAAAGATAGTGGTGATGCTATAGAAACATTTCCACTGGCTGAAACATCGACAAGAGATCAACAAGTATATCAGGTCCTACACTGTCTGCGCTATTTCCAAATCGACCACTAAGAAACAGGGCCTGTACACCCCTATTTCTACTCCTGACAGGCCATGGGAATCCATTTCATTGGACTACATGTCGGGCCTCCCATCCACCAAGTGGGGAAATCACTGTGTTTTTGTGGTTGTTTATCGCTTTTCTAAGATGGCGATTTTGGTTGCCTGCAAGAAGAGCATCACAACAGAGGCCACTACCATGCTCGTCTTTGAATGAGACTGGGTACATTTTGGAATCTCACAAACCATTGTCTTAGATTGGGACAGTCGATTTCTCAACACATTTTGGTCGATCCTCTAGTCACTATTGGACACCAAGATCACCAAATCCACGGACTTCCACCCCGATACAGATGGCCAAACCGAGGTTGTAAATTGAATGATTGTGCATATCCTTCACATGTATAATTCCAAGCACCCTCGCAAATGGGATGAGAGCCTTCCCTATGTCCAACATAGCTAAAACTGAGCCCTGCATAGCTCAATTGGCCACAACCCCTTTTAGGTGGGTTTGGGATTCAAACCATTGGGTCCCATAGATGTTGCACTTCCCCTTGCGGTCACCTCGACCAACTAATCTCCTGCTCCAATTGAAGTTGACAAAGCCACCCAGTTCATTGAGCGGATCCAGCACATCCATCAAGAGGTTCAGGATATCCTACATAAGTCCAATGAAAAGTACACGCAAGACCATGATCAACATCTAGTGCCACATAAGTTTTAGGTGGGCAACAAAGTTTGGTTGCACTTGCAGAAAGAATGCCTTACAGGACCCCATCAAAAGCTTCTCCCACTCCATTATGGGCTATACACCATCATCAAGGCCATGGGGGATAATTATTTTGAGCTCAACATTCCTCCTTTCCTTGTTCTTCACTCAGTGTTCAACGTGGATCTCCTTCGCCCTTATTTCCCACCATTATCGGACAACTCAGAAGTAGAAGAACAACTGACACCAACATAGCTCAACCTAGATTGCATACAACATGAATCTAGTGATCATATTGTGGACACACATATCAAGGGAAATCGACACCAAAGGATCCATCTTTATCAAGTCATCAAAGCAGGGAAGTTCTTGCACCAAGGCAAGTGGCTCACCAGTGGCCAAATTCAGTAGAAATTTCCACATCTAATGGGGGAACTCAAAACAATGGATAAAATTTCTTACGAAGGAGGTAGGATTGATCCAGGTGGATATTGGTGGCCACCCACCTTTTCCAACTGGCTCAAAACAGTTTTCTGGCAATTTTGGTAATCTACTATTTTTAGCAGTTTTTCACTTTCGGAGCTGTTTTGAGGCCCTAAATGATGTTTTTTATTAAACCAGGTAGAAATATGGAATTTTCTTTCATATTTCCCCCAAAATGAATCTCCTCAACGATACCTTTCCAACGTGCTATCATACGCCTAAAACGAAGATCGTATGAAAAAGTTATGATCCCGAGAAGTTGAGTACTAACTTACCTAAACGGGGCCCACATGACTTTTGGCGCTTCATCTCCTAGGGTTAGGTTTTTGGATGTCTAGGGTTTTTGGAATTCCTGTTTATTGTAAAAAGGCCTTCATAGCCTCATTGTAATCATCTTCTTATGAATGAGCGCAACCGTCACATCTCTTATCAGAGATAAGCCGCCACCATTCCAACAAGTTTGTTTCCACTGCATTTTACAGTTTTAGCTTATTTCCTTATTGAATAGAAAACAAATTTTACTTTATCTCTATTATTTTGTGTTAAGAACCTGTTAATAATCTATAGTCATTTCATTATGCTCATAAAATCTGGATCAACAAGAGATGCTTCAGATCATCAAATGCTTGTTGTTCTGCCTACCCCCATGCAAAATTTGCCTTTCCACCAACCTTGGTTACTTGGCTAAGGGTCCATGAAATATAGGAGAATCCCAACACAAAAATTTGGTAGAAGTTTGCAAGTCCCAAGAAGATTAGAATCTTGGTTAGTGTGGTCAGGGATGGCCAATCACGAATGACTTGGATCTTAGCTGGATCCACATGTATGCCATGCTCATCAATAATGTAGAACATGTATTGGACCATGTTCATGCCAAAGGAGTATTTTTCCAAGTTGACGTATAGCTTTTGTTGTCGTAGGGTGCTCAAAACCTGGTGAAGGGTCTCAATACATCATCCATCAATATCATGAAAGTTGTTGGTGCATTTGTTACGCCAAAGGGCATGCCTCGACATTCAAAGAGACCTTCTTTAGATTTTAAATTTGTCTTCCATACTTCGGTCGATTTGATGGGAACCTGGTGATAGAAAGACTTTATGTCAATCTTGCTGAAGAAATTTTCCCCCTTCAGTTGGTCAAGAAGGTCATCAATTCAAAGAATTGGGTACCGGTTCATTACTGTGATTTTGTTTAATTCTCTCTAATCAATGTAGATCCACCAAGTCTCGTCTTTCTTCTGCACCAACACAATTCGACTTTCAAAGTGGGGGGATATGGGTCATATGTGCCCCTTTTGAAGTAGCTCTTGGATCTAGTGCTTGATTTCATTATTTTCCATCAGTGAGGGACGATAGAATGGTCCATTAGGAAGCAATGAACCAAGGGTTAAATCAAATGGATTCTTGAATTGGTAGTGCATCGGTACTCCGATGGGTGACGAGAAGATGTCTCTTTACTCTTCCACGATCATGTCCACTTGCTTCTTCTACAGAGAGAGGATCTTTGTAGAGGTCACGGATGTGGCGGCGACCTTCTACTTACTCCAAACACATATCACAAAGAATACGAACTTCTTGTTCTGTGAAATGGCCTTAATGCATTTCTTAGGAGAGATTAAAGAAATAGGTAGGTTGCGCTACCTATGGTATCCTGTACAATTGTCTACCCAAAGTAATAATAACATTGTGGGGTCTAGAATCATACACAACATGTCGCTTCCACAAATATGGATGGCCTAAAATAACATCACAAACTTCAAGGGGAGAAATATCACACAATACCTCATCTTTGAAGGGATTGATGTTTTAGGGCAGATGACATTGTTGCCTGACGCAGATATCTCTTCCTTGGAAAAGCCAACTGATGGTTTAGGGATGCGGGTGTGGTGCTATCAGAATGTCCAACCATTTGATGACCTCTTTTGAGATCAAGTTCTTCTAATTGTTGCTATCGCCAGTGGAATGTAGTGGATCCCCCTTTACCCACCTCTATGAGTGAAAGAGGTGTTCCCCTTCCTATGGTTCTTCTGCTTCACTTGGTTGAACTTTGGTGGTAGCGAAAGTGGCCTTGGATTCAACATCGATGATCCGTTTCCCACTTTCTGGATTTGATTCAGAGTTAGAATATGCCTTTGACTTGGAATATTTCAGCTTGTCCACTAATGGCTTCTTGGAGAGACATTCTTCGGTGTTGTGGTAAGGGATTTTATGTTATCCACACCACTTTCCCGAGTCCTTATTCAACTTCTCATTTCCCTTCTTGGGTTGCGGGTCTGACTAGTTTTCCTGAGAGAGACCATATTTTCTTTGTCCCTTGTTTGGTGGGTTGGGACCACATTTTCCCTGCTTCAGTTGTGAGGAATTTCCATATCCAAACTCTCTCCTTTTCTGCTTAAATTTTTGTTGTATCTTGACCACATATCTATAAGCTACACCTAATTATGTGATTCCAAAAAACTCCATTTCTGTTTGAATGTATCTGTGCAGACAACCACGATATTTGAGCACCAGATGTCATTCAGTGCCTTTGATTCCCAATTTGGTCCACAAAGTATGGAAAATATTCGTGAAATATGGTATTGTCTGGTCCCTTTCGTGATGCAACGTGGTCCATCTTGCGTATTAGTCCTTGTAGCTTCCATCAGGGTAGTATTGTTCTTTAATAACATCCCTGAAGGAATCCCAGGTGGGGGTGACCGCAAATATTGGAGATTCCTCTGTGGCCCTTTGCTCAGAGTACGTATCCCACCAATCTTTAACATGGGGGATGACCTTGAGGAGTGCAAAAGTAATATTTTCCCTATCGGCAAAATTGTGGACCAAAAAATACCCTTCGAGCAGATTCAACCATTTATCTACAACATCCGCATCTATCAGTCCTTCAAATAACAAAATATCAAAATTTACTTATACCTTGAAGGGGGTTGGATGGACGCTTGATGAAGATGCGTCTTCTGTGGGTAGTCTTCGAAGGATCTATGCAAAGTGGTCCATCATCATGTTCCTTTTTCATGAAAGGGATTCCTCGAAAAACAATTTAAAAGGATTTCCTTCTCCATTATCTTTCTTCTCATCCCCCATGAATTGTGGTCGGGTTCAACGCGACCAATTTTGCAAAGGGCTCAACTCGTTTGAGTCCTAGCTTCTTTTACCCAGATCATGTCAAGGAAATGCACAAAGAAAAACAAATGAAGAGAAAACCACTCTGATACCACTGATTTAGATTTATGAGCGGAAGGAAATGAATAAAATATTTAATACCATAACATAGAGATATAGAGAACAACAATAGATATCGAATGAACAATAACTTCTATTTAATAAATAAAATAGGCTAAAATTGTAAAACTGCATAATTGAAACATCTTTCTCGAATGATGGTAGCTATCTCTGAGAAGAGATGTGTTTGTTAAACGCATCGGTCTGATAAGAATGATTACAATGAGGCTCTAGAGACCTTTTTAACATTAGTCATAAATTCCAAAACCCTAGACACCCAAAAACCTAACACTAGGAGATGAAACGCCAAAAGTTATGTGGACCCCGATGGGTAAGTTGGTATCTCAACTTCTTCGGGTCATAAATTTTTCCTACGACCTCTGTTTTAGGTGTGTGATATCCCGTTGGAAGGTTCTTTTTGAGAACTACACATTATGCCATAAAAGTCTAACTTCGTCTATAGTTTGACTATTGCAAGCCAAAAAAAACATTGTTTAGGGCCGCAAAAGGACCCTGGAAGTACAAAAAGATGTACTGATACGAAAAATTCCAAAATAAGCCAATTGGAATAGGTGGATGGCCACCAATATCCACCTTAATGTTGTGTAGGGCTTCAGGACAACCCCAAAACTGCAGAACCCACAATTAAAAAGAAATGTCATCATTACATAGAAACGTGGTTAACTAAAAACTATCAAGATGAGCCAGTTGGAATAGGTGGGTGGCCACCAATATCCACCTGCATCAACAATAGGTTGGAGGAAGTTACTTAATACAAGTATATTGAAATTGATATCGACCACAAGCTCAATTTGAACTATAGCGTTGAAAAAATGATAAATGGAGGGTTGAAAACTTATTATGGAATCAAAAACAATTGTAAATCAACAAACCTTTGTCTTTGGGATACAAAGAAACTCCTCTTTTACACTCTTGTCGCTCTAGTAATCTTATATGGATGTGAAGTTTGGGGTTGCATTATATCTAGAGAATCCTGAGAAAGAGAGAATAGATCGAAAATAATTTTATAACTTGTAATCTCAAAATTAAGGACAATACATACTATCCTATCCTCCTCATAGAAGCAAGCATTTCCCCCATTGAGAGCATTGCTATGATTAGATACCTAACATACAAGAACAAGATAAACAACATGGATGAGAAGTTGCTCCCAAAATTGCTTCAAACTCTAGCCAAAACCACCAGTGGGGGATGGCATAAAGATGTTAAATATTGGCTAATCATTGGGGAATACAAGAAGAAATCGTCATGCATAACATCCATAATATTACAAACATTATCAGTTCTAAATTTAAGGAGAATATGAGGTGTTCTGAATAATTAATGGATAAAAGGAAATTAAGATACTACAAGGAGGTGGTCAACCCTAATTTAGGAGATCAAAATTACCTTTTTGAAAAGTGAAAAGAAGAAAATCAACATTTCTAAAATAAGAACAAACTCTAATGAGCTACATCTTGAAACTTGGCATTCTGAAACTCTCAAAATATCATGGGATGAGAGAATTAGTCACCTTTGTGACACTAAGATGGTAGAAGATGAAAAACACTTCTGTGCATTGGGAAACTCCCAAAATACCATGGGATGAGAGAATTAGTCATATTTGTGACACTAAGGTGGTAAAAGATGAAAAACACTGGCTCTTTATTTCCAACGTACACACATATTAGATTCCAATTTAAAAATATTTGCCACATTACGGACCTTCCGAACCTCCTAAGCCATGAAAACTATGGTGATATTGGAACACTCTCTCAATGCTTTTTGAGCATAGAATACAATTTTAAAGAAATTGAAGTAATCTATTACCTTCTTAAGGTCCCATAAACCAATTGGTCTCAATGGTAATCATCAGAAAGTTATTTTAATAAAGATGGATATTGAAATATTTTATTTATAGTTAGCATTGAAATATTTTTTTGCTATTAATATTTTTTTTAAATGTCACATGTCAACTCCATATTGAGCATGGAAGGAATTATACATCTCTGTCCTATTAGATTGTAAAAAATACCTTTAGATGCAATTAAAAACATCTATTGAAAATAACATTTAAAATAAAAATAAAAGCAAGGATACTATGAAAACAAAATTCATATAAAGATAAAGATTGTAACCTTTATTCTTAGTTTAATTTTCCTTTAATGCATGATTTAATGGAGTAGTTTTTATCTTCACACCTAAGCTCAATTTAGTATTCCGAAGTATTTTTTCCCTTCCCACCTAACACTATAGTTTATGTGAAAAAAACAAATAGTTTTTCCCTTACCACCTGTTACTATTTTATGTGAGAAAGAAAATATACTCCCAAACTAGTTGGTCCATGGCATTATGTGAGAAAGAAAATATACTCCCAAACTAGTTGGTCCATGGCAGAAGAAATTTTTAAGCCCTATGCCTATGCATAGACGACAGACTAAACAAAAATCGGGGAGGCATTTGGATTGTGAACATAAAAAGTGGCGAAGCATTTGGATTGTGATCATAAAAGCTGGCAGCTTTACAGGAAGAGTGCTGAGCTCGTTGCAAATCGGTTTGCAGCTTTCCCTATACTGAGCTGCCACCTATGTTCAACGGAACGAATCTTGGGCATACAGTGGAAGTGAAAAGTAAGTGAGTTTATTGTTTCGTGTTGGACTAAATCTTCCCCGAAAGCTTCAGGATTCTGTTGCAGCTCAACATTGTCGGACATGCAGAACGCCTGAACCTTCTTTACTCATTCTCTGGCTTCCATCTTATCCATTGTTTAGTATTAAATATCAAGCTTTCAATACCTTTTCAAAACATAGATACAGACCAATCGAATGCGTTGATCATATACATAAATACATCTACAGACAGGAAGCTCCGTTTCTGCTATCACAAATGTGTACGAATTCTGCTATCATAGTTTCCATGTCAAAGTGACTGAAACCATAGAGCTCTCCATTCCTCTGTTATAACTGCTGTTCTTGTTCTTGTTATTAATTCTTGCTTACTTATTTCCAGTGGATGCATTCGTAAGTCCACAGATCAAGGTTAACGTAGTCTTTGTTGCGTTAATCACAGATACTATACCAGGAATATATTGTTGTTTACAAATCGAAATAGATTTTATTGTTGACTTTATCACCAACAGATCCTGTGAGATCGTTGTGTCGAATAGTCATGGAAATGAGTTCAGTATATGAGCCAGTTCTAATTTCTGAATCGGACATTAAAGTAGGAGAGCACCTTAAGCTTGCTCCTTCAAAGCCCACGCCTAGAGGAACACTCTATCTCTCCAACATTGATGTTACCGTCGCTTTTCCAGTGGAGACCATATTCTTCTTCCAACCTCCTCCTGCAGACAAGCCCTGCACAGACGATGTAGTAGAGAAGATGAAGGGCTGGTTCTCTGATCTGCTGGTACCTTATTATTTTCTGGCTGGGAGGCTACAGCTCAATCCTGGGAATGGTAGATTGGAGCTCAATTGCAACAGATCGGAAGTTTTATTTGCAGGAGCATTGTCAGAGCTTACGCTTATGGAGCTTGGGGACTTGTCACGTCCAAATCCTTCTTTCAGAAATCTGATTGTGAAGACTGATGAATTCAAGGAGCTAAGCGATACTCCTCTCATCACCATGCAGGTATCTATACGAGCACAGATTTTCTTGACGTTTGTCTGTTAGTCCTCGACCTGTCAATGTTTAATCGAAATCTCAAGTTACCTGACCCGTCTTCGTTCTTTATGGATAAAGGTCAATATTTATGTTAATTAGTAAGTAAAAGATTTTAAGAAATGAAGATTTTTTGGGGGAATATTTAACTGAAATTCTGTTAGAAATTGTTGGATTGGTAGATTTAAGTGATTATTTTTGTAGACTCTAGTGTTTTGGGAGTTTTTCAGTATGCTTAATTTATTTCTGCATTCAGAAATGAATTTTGAACAACAAAAAATAGTGATTCATGTAAATTTATATCGTCCAAAAAAACCAGTTAGTAGAACAGCTAGCCAAAGCCTTTATGTTAATATGTATTTATGTTAATAATTTGGATTATCAGGTTATATATCTAAAAGTTGTTCTAAATGGGTTTGGGTTTGTTCCAAATGGGTTTGGTTAGTATGTTGTTTTGATTTTTAAGTTTCAATAGGTTTAACTGTTAAGAATATGTGTTTTTTTTTAAAAAGATAGCAAGTTCAAATTCAAAGAAGTTCGATATATATACTTTTTAAAACCCAGAGAAATAGAATATGTATACTTCTGTAGACTTTACTAATTAAATAACTAGACATGATATTAACATCTTGAAGTTTCATTAACTATAGCAAATATCATAGGTTATCTTTGAGTGATCACTAGGTCGAGAGTTCGGGCCTCTCTCACCCCCATCTGTTTTTCATTTCAATGTCTTGGGATAGCACAAGCACATGATCCCATGAGAACTCCACAGTTTATATTATTATTGCTTTTCATAAATTCTTTTGGAATGTTTATATCTGTGATGTTGGAAAGTAAGTAACTGCAGGAGACTGGTACATGCAGGTTACTCGGTTCAAGTGTGGAGGATTTTGCGTTGGACTGGTAACGTATCACTGCCTAATGGACGGCATATCTGCTGTAGAATTTCTCCACAACCTTGCATCCATAGCGAGGGGGGAAGGCCTCCTCACCGAACCCAAATTTGACAGAACCTCCTTGAGAGCTCGGGTTCCTCCGCATATCAATCACCAGCATCATGAATTCATCGAAGTTCAAGACAATATGATATCATCTAGCATGACAGCATTCACTGCATCAGACACAGAGATTCTTTCGGTTAAAAATCTCTCAGAAAATCAATCCTACGGAGTATTTACGTTCTCTGTGGAGATGCTGCAACGCCTGAAACAAAAGGCAATGAAAGACAACATCATCAGCGGATGCTCTACGTTCGAAGTTATGGTAGCTCACTTGTGGCAGGCAAGAACGAAGGCGGTATTCCAGGACCCCACACAGATATCCACCGTATTATTTGCAGTCGATATACGTTCTAAGGTAAATCCACCTCTACCCAAAGGATTTGTAGGTAACGGGGTGGTCACAGCCTATGCAAGTGCATCGGTTCACGAACTGAAGGAAAATCCACTCTCCTATTGCGTTGCAGAGATTCAGAAGGCCATAGCGTCCATAACCGATGACTATATTCGATCTTCTCTAGACTGGTTGGAGGTCCACCGCGGCATCCCTGCTGCCATTAATGGGAACTTTTTCCTGTCTGCTTGGTGGAAGCTTCCGTTCTATGAATTTGATTTGGGGTGGGGTAAGCCAGTTTTTGCAGGTCCAATAGTCAACGGCATGGCTGAATTTGTTCTTCTCATCGCCAATGGCTGTCGGGAAGGAATAAACGCGTGGCTTATTCTGGAACCTCATCAGATGGACAAATTTGAAATGCACATCAGAGAGATTTAGTCACAGCTTATACCTGCTAGCCTGCCATTTATCCAGACAAAAATATTTCGACTGCATATTACATCTTACATTGTCTCAAATCCCTAGATTGCTATCCCTAGATTGCTGCATCGTTAAGATAGTCTCAAACCTAAATGCTTTGTATTTAACTAATTCTTCAAAGGATAGCAGGATGATGAAGGGAGATATATCTGTAAAAATGAATATATTTTATTAGATATTGTGATTTATATATTCCGGTTGTAATACTACTCTAATCTGTGTCCTACTTACCAGATTATCATGCCAGCATCTTCCCATGAAGATAATCTGTCACTGTTTGAAATTAGCCTAAAGAAAACCCTAAAGATGGTTCCTTCGAACAAAAAGTGTTGAAGAGTAATATGGAACGCCTTGGCCTACATTGTCATGACGAAGTTTGCTCATAGTGTTTTAAATATCGAAAGCGAATAAAATTACAATGGCTGGTTGAATGAAAATGAAAGGGAAGAGGTAATGAATGCATTTCCCGAATTTCTGGAAAACCGTTCCAGAAAAATCTCCTTGAAACACTCGAGTCATTTTCTCCCCTATCAAGTTTTATTTGAAACACTCAACTGATTTTCTGCCATATCATGTTTTACTTGAGCCTCAACAGAGCACATCCGACAAGACTCATTTTGTCCACTATCAAGTTTTACTTGAGCTTCAACGCAGCATATAGCGACAATAAAATGTAGAGCAAGTGATCGAGTTGATGGGATTACTCAGATGGTTAAAAATATATAAAAACATTTCAACGACATGTATGTTTAATAAAATTTGAGTGGATTTAATAAAATTTGAGTGGATTTAATGGTTAAGAACATATGTTTGCTTTTAAGAGATCATAAGTTCAAATCCAGAGAGGGGTAGGGTATGTATACATAAGTTCTTATTATAAATATTTTTTTTGTGGGAGAATATAAAGTAAAAAATAATATGAGCGAGAGGTCGAATAAGTTAAAATTATAAATAATTAATGGATTTATTACTAATAGCATTGAGAAGAAGATATGTTGTCAGCATTTAAAAAAACAATAAAGACATACTAACATTAAAAAAAAAATACAAATAGACTTAATTTAAAAAACAATAAAGACATACTAACATTAAAAAAAAAAATACAAGTAGACTTATAATTTTAATTTAAGAGCATAAAAATTTAGGAAAAATTGCAACTTAAAGAGTTTCATGATGTAATTGTTTATAAATTCAAAATTTATTTTAATTTAATTTATTTCAAAATTAAAATAAATTGAGAGAAAAAAATTGATTTTTTTCATATACATTTTATAAAGAGATTTTCTTTTATATTATAATATAAACCATTATAAATCTAATTTGTGAAGGTGTGAACTTTTCTTCAAGTTTTGCACTTTAAAAATTGATTTCTTTTCTAAAAGTTCGATCCCTCTCAACCTAAAATTCAAATAAATCTATTTTAAAAATGATGAAAAATTAAAAAAATATATAATTATAAAAATGATAATTTTTTTTAAAATAGAATAATTAATAATTAAAAAAACAACATTATTATTTAAAAGTATATAATTATAAAAAAGCTAATTATAAAAAGGTAATTTTATTTTAAATAATAATTAATAAAAATAAAAAAAGTTCCTTTCATAGGATTTTCTTTTATACTAAAATATAAACCAACATAGCTCCAATGTTCGAAGGTACAAACCTTTTATAAAAATGTTTTTTTGTCGGAGAAGTTTAATCCGTCCCCGCTATTTTGGAAATAATGAAAATTGCCTGGTCACTTTTTAAAAAACATATTGTTTAAAAAAATATAATTATAAAAAGGATATATTTTTTTAAATAGAATAATTAATAATTAAAATAACATTTAAATCTAAATATTAATAGAAAAGTAAATTAACAAGACGCATCGAAGGACATAGCCCTTGCAGTTTGTTGTGAAGTCTAACGAAACAATTAGAAACCATAAGAAGAGGTATTAAAAGATATGTTTGTAAGATGTATTTAAAAGCATGGACAACATATTTGCGAGCAGGTTTGAAAGCAACAATGTAATTAATTGCAAGCAAAGCATAGCAGTAGGACCAAAATAGATGTAGATGGGTTAAGATGGGGTTAAACTTTTGGAGTAGTTCCAACTATCTAATATATTAATAATTGTGTTTTTAATTATTATTCATTATTTGAATAAATGAAAAGACAACAATATATAAAACAAATAATATAATGAAAGTTTAGCAAGTTTTTTAATAAGTTTATAACTTATAACAATTTCAAATATCTTTATGAAAGTTTATGCCATGAGGTGCAAATGGAGAGAAAAAAAAGGAAGAAAACCCCTAATATTATTTGGTCTAGGAGGTTTGAAAAAAAGGAGACCACAAAACCCTAGAGCCTAGGTTTGTAAATGTGTTCATTGTGCATAAGGGTGGTTGGATAGGACAAAATTGGTGCTAAGACTTGAAAGTGATAGCTTGATGCACTGAAAACACCAGAAAAGTACTAAATGCACACAATTGAAAACCAACTCGAGAATCAAATATTTTGGTGGGGGGTTTGTGTTGCCATAGACTTGTTGAAAATAAGTTTAATGATTATATCTATGCATATAATGAATCTATTTCTCTACATACACCTTGTTTCCTTTCAAACACATTGGTATCATAGTAGCTTCTAGGAGGCTTTTGGTGTTTATCTTGTGGTTCTTTGAGATGAATAAGAACCACAACAGGTGGTAACAAGTACCACATTTTGATGACAAGAATTATGATGTTTGATGCATCAAGATAAAGGCCATTTTTTTCTCTCAAGAGTTGATGGAGCTTGTTGAAAATGGATTCCATGATCTAGTAGACCAAGTTGTGTTCAATGGACTCACTCATAATGAGAAGAACATAGTAAAGGAGAATAGAAATAAGGACACCAAGGCTCTTTACTTTATACAAACAACAATGGGATACACCTTTTTTCCAAGGATAGAAGTAGCTGCAAAATCCAAGAAAGCATGGGAGACTTTGAAAAATGCATACGAAGGTAGTGGAAAAGTAAAGTTTGTCTGTTACAATTGTTCAAAAGAGATATTGAAAATTTGCAAATGAAGGAGTGTGATTCAATGAATCACCATTTTACTTGCACCATGAGCTTGGTTAATCAAATTAGAACTAGTGGAAACACTCTTGAGGGTCAAAGAATCATGGAAAAAACCTTGAGAAGTCTTCATCCTAGATTTGATCCTATTGTTGTAGCAATAGAAGAGTGAAAGGATTTAACTCAAATGTTTTTAACTAGCTTTTGGGTTCCTTGCAAGTCCATGAACAAAGGATGAATGGATAAAATACCATCTCTTTTGATCCCTCAAGTTTCAGTGAGAGGAAGAGGAATATCATCTAACAATAGAGATGTTGCTAGAGGTGTGGAAGTGGAAGTTTCAACAACAACCATGAAAGAGGATGAAACCTGTTTTTAGAAATGCATGAAAAAGAGAGGACCAATAGTAATTCACATGGATTTTTTTGACAATGGTATGACAAATACAATGTCCAATGCCATTACTGCAAAAAGTTTGGACATGATGCATTTGAATTTAGAAAAAACAATACGATATGTATAAGAAAAATGCAAATTTCATTAAGAGAGAAGAAACTCAAAGTGGAAAGAAAGAAAATTTGTTTATCATATGAAATGTAATAAAAGAAAGTAATAAGAATGTTTGGTAATTAAATAGTTCTTGTAGAAACCACATAAGCTAAAGTAAGGAAATGTTTTATAGCATTGATAAATTAGTGAAATATGAGTCGAGAATGGGAAATAACAACAAAGTACCGATCATGGGTAAAATGATGCATCTACATTTGCACCAAGAAAAGTTACATTAAACAAATCCAATATGTATGCAATGCCCCCCATTTAAAACATGAACTCATTAGTGTTGGGTAGTTAGTTCAAAAGCGATATAGGGTTGTCTTTGAGAATGGAGAAAACATTTTTTTTTATATAAATGACAGTAACATTCAAATTGTAATAGTCTAAATGACAAACACAAGAACATTACCTTTAACCGTGAAGAATGGATTTTCACTTGCATTCAAAATTGATACAATAGACCAACATGGGTTGTGGCATCTAAGATATCATCACTGGAACTTTATTGCGTTGAAATTTTTGTATAAGAAGAAAATGGTAAGAGGATTGCCTTTGATTGAACAATATATGAGTGTTTCATTTTGAGAAAACAACAAAGACATGATTTTCCCACCAGTAAATCATGAAGAGAAAGAGATCAATTTGAGTTGATTCATTCGTATCATCTATGTGGTCCTATGTAAACCCCATCTCTCATCAAAAGTTAGTATTTTATAACATCCATACATGATTTTAGTAGAATAACATGATTATATTTATTAAAGTATAAATATGAGGCCTTTGAGATCTTCAAGTAATTCATATCTCTAGTTGAAAAACAGATCAGATACTGCATAAAGGTCCTAATGACTGAAAGAGGAGGAAAATAAATATCAAATGAGTTTCTAAACTTTTGCAAAGAACATGGAATCAAGTAGCAATTTACTGCAAGGTACACACCACAACATAATGGTGTGGTGGAGAGGAAAAATATAACCATTTAGGAAATGGATATGAGTATGTTAAAGGATAAAGGATTTCCAAACGAATTTTTGGGTTAAGCAATACAAAATGAAATTTATTTGTTGAATATATATCTTATAAAAAGTGTTTGTAACATGATTCTAGAAGAGGCATGGAGTAACAAAAATCCCATTATTGAACACTTAATATTTTTTGATTGTGCAAAATTTGCACATATACTTAAGGAAATAATATAAATAATTATTGGATATAGTGACCATTCAAATCTATACAAACTATACAATATTGAAACAAAGGAGTTAATAATCAACAAATATGTTATTTTTATTGAAGATGAAACATTGATTGATCGACAAGGAGGAACACAAGTTGTTAGGGAACTAACACCTCCTATGGATTTATCAAATGTCACACAAGGTATTACCATAGTGATACCTCAAATCATTGGCATTCAACATGGAGAACAAGGTGTAACCCAAGAAACACCTCCATTGAAAAGTTCCTAAGTTTTCCCCCACACAACTCCTCCATTAGGTACTCCTAGCACAAAAGGAAGAATTGATCCATTATCTTCAAGGTATCATGGAAATGGTAGCTCAAGAAAACAAGAAGATTGAAAGAGATATATGAGACATCCATGGATGAAGATGATGATAATGAATTGGTGAATTGTTCCTTATTTTCTTTATCTTATGCTATTTACTTTGAGGATGCAGTAAAAGAAAGAAAATTATAGGATTCCATCGATAAAGAAATGAAAGCATTTGAGAAAAATGATATGTAAGAGATAGTAAACCTTCAAGTAAGAAAATAAGTTATTGGTGCAAAGTGTTTTTATAAAACCAAGAATCATTCAGAGGGAAAAATTGAAAGACACAAAGAATGACTTGTTGTCAAAGGGTATAAACAACAGCATGAAAGAGATTATAATCAAACCTTTTCTCCTGTACCAAGGATGGAAATAGTAATTTTTCTCCTAGCAATAGCACCTACACATGGAAATTCCATCATATAGATGCAAAATCATATTTTTTCAATGGAGTGTTAAAGGAAGAAGTATATGTTAAACAACTCCAAGTTTTTGAAAATATAGAACTTTAGAAGAAAGTGTATAAGTTTACGAAAACATGGTATGGGATCAAACAAGCCCCCAAGGCTTGAAATAGATGCATTAGCTCACACTTGTTGATGGTTATAGTAAAAGTAGAAACAAAACAACACTTTATATCAAAGTCAACAATCTATATGAAATTATAATTGTTTGATTATAAATATATGCTTTTGATTTTACAGGAAATACTAATATGTCCATAGAAGAATTTAAAACAACAATGAAGAAAGAATTTGAAATTATAGATATGGGATTATTGAGATACTTTCTTGATATTATGGTTAAAATGAACATATCTTCATATCTCAATCCAATTATGTAGGGTATACCTTGAAGAGGTTTAGGATCATGAATAACAAGCTAGCACTGACACTAGAAACAATAGGTTTGAAGATAAGCAAAGAAGAATGCAATAGCAATGTGGATCCAAAAATTTACAAAAGTATGGTTGAAAGTATTATGTATATAATAACGACAATATCTCATATCATGTATGGAATCATTCTATTCTCTAGGTGTATGGAGACTCCAACGAAAACAAACTTATAAGTAGGAAAGATAATTTTAAGGTATGTGAATGGCACCAAAAATCCATGGAATTTTGTATATTACAATAGATAACTTTGAGTTAATTTGGTACACTGATAGAGATTGGGGAGGAAGTGTAGATCATTGAAAGAGAGCATTTGTATATTTTTTCCAAATTTGATTAGGATCTATTTCATACAATTCAAAGAAGAAATACATTGTGCCATTTTTCATAATGGAAGCGGACTACGTGGTAGCAAATAAACTAACTTGTCAAGTTGTATGGTTAAGAAGAATACCATTAGATTTGAACCAAGAGAAACAAGAGGGAACATCAATATTCTATGATAATCAATGGCTTATATTTAGATCAAATAATATAGTATTTCATAGGCCGAACAAATATATAGCCATAACATACCATTTCATAACAAAATAGGTTGAGACTAGAGAAATGAATTTGGAATTTTGCAAGTCAAACAAGAAACTTGAAGACATATTCACAAAAGAATTGTCGAAGGAGAATTTTGAGAAACTAAGAGGAGATATAAGACTCATTGACCCCAACAAACACTTGAAATATATCTCAACTATCACTTTAGTCTTGAAATCCTAAAGTTTCTTTGCATCCATACCTCATGTGGTTATTATTGATTTAGTGAATTCAAGATTAAAAGGGAGTGTTGAAAATAAGATTGATGAGAAATGTGAAATAAATGACCTAAACTTTCCAAACCAATAACTCTGCAACCTCTTTTGAATTTCACTCATGGATTACTATTGAAACACTCAAAGATATTTTAGCTAGTAACCATAAATTTAATGTATATGGTTGTAGTGGGTAATATATTTTTGGTGAATAGTTTGTTTTAAATAAAATAGTTGTATTCATATTTGTACGAATCAAATAGGTAGAGAATATTACTGAACAAGAGGAATAATAGAATGTGCAGTGACACTAATTGTAAAAGAATTCAGTTTGCAATATAAATATTTTTTTTTCCTGCATATACAACAATATCAAATACTATGGTTTAGTACATGGTTTTACTATGTTTATATACACATACACTCAAATTATTTTCCAATGAGACTAGATTTGCATAAAAGTATTATTTCCTAGGAAATACTTCTACCTCAGTTCTTAGCCAAAGTAGGGGAAATCCTTAAGAGAAAGGACCAACATTGATCTGAGTCAGAAGGCACACTCCAATGAACCAAATATGAAATTTCTCTTTTGAGAATGAGAACTAATTAAGTTGAGAGATGTGCTAAGGATAGAATTAATACAAAGATAAAGTCCTTAACCAATGATTTAATACAATTTGATGTATTCCTGAACTCTATAGCTTGCAAAACCTATGTAGGGAGAAAATGCACCAACCAAAGGATAAATAAACTAGAGAATATCAAATATCAATAAGTGCAATAAGAACATGAAATCCTTCTCAAAGATAAAATATTCCATGGACTTAACCAATTAACTTCTTATAATATTTTTATTTGTTATGTTTAGAGTGATGATGGAGATACTAAGGTGGTGTCAGTATGGGTTTCAAAGGATGAAGATTCCTAAGAATGTGGTGGTGTAGAGGGGCACTCAAATTCTATCTCGGGATTGGGAAGAGGGTTTGTAATATCACCTACATCATTCACGATGAAGATTATAGATAATGTGGTGGTGTAAAGGGGAAATTAAATGCTACCTTAGGATTGGGAACAATGTTTGTAATCTCACGTGCATTAGTCATGGGAGTAGGGATTGGACTAGGAAAGGGCATGGATATAGAACATTGGTGAGTCATGGGAGTATGGATAGGATTAAGAAGGGGCATGGAGATAGAACATAGGTGATGGGGGACATATTTGAACCGATCCAGAGGTTAGGAGTGGAAATCCAAAATGGCCTTGTCAATAGGTAGCAGGATTATGACGTTGGAGCGAGAAGAGGTTAGACTTGTGGGAATGGACTTCAATAGAGGTAGGAAAGCCATAATATACTACATTTAAGGGGAAAAAAATCCATTATTCTTTATCCACATTCGTTGATCAATTTTATTACATACACACCTATCCTTAATATTTTTTCCTTGTTTTTCTTTGCTTCCATTTTTTTTACTTAGTTGTTTTATCCTTTAAAATGTGGATTGTGGGTCACACTACTATAAAATTACTAGGTCCATACACCTACAATCCCTTATATCTATGCTTATTCATTTTTCTTCCTTAAAAATTCCAACACTTAGTCATTTTTCAAGTGATGTGGGTGAGTCGTTGCGGGAGGCCAACATGTTCCTATCACACAACTCCCCATGTCTCGTGTACCATAGTTGAACAACACTTAGAATGAACCATCTGTCTCCAAGTCCCTCAAAATGCACCTATTACCTTTTTCCATAGTTAACCATTTTCTTATAATGTGGATGTGATACAATCGTCTATCCCACTTTGTTGTATTACTAAGAGCGGGTGTGAATCAATAATAGAAAAATTTAATCCTTTTTAACCACAGTATGCAAGTGTTATTTATCTTTATGATCAATATAGAATTATCATCCAATAAGTGCAAAGTAAATAAACCATGAAAAATGAACAATCATACACATACACAATACACAAATATTTTTATGTGGAAACTCAATGCGAGAGAAAACCACATAACACTTTTTCTTATATGCCTTTAAGAATTACATTCATTGGAAGCACCAACTTCCTTTGTTCTCCAACTACATCTGGAAGGAGGCTCTGACCCCCTATATTTTCAGGCTACAACTTGAGGGAAGCTATAACTCCCTAATTTTATGGCTACAAACTCTTATGTCCTCTCGCTACAACCGGAAGGTGGCTACAACCACCTATCCTTTCCCCATCCTGCCACCATAAAAACAAGTGTCAAAATAAGAAACCACTTCCACACTATCACTATGAGATATGTTACTATAAATATGTACCAACCTATACCACTGACCTGTAGCAAACTTATACCACTACGATGTAATCAACCTATGCTTGAACCAATCCTATAGCAATCAGAACCAACATATAATCGACCTATATATTCTTCGGCATGTGTATGTATGCTCCCTATCTATACTGCAACTTGGGTATGTATGCAACCTATCAGTACTGCAGCCTAGATATGCCTTCTGAAAACTAGGTTTTTCTCTCTCCGAAAACTCTGACCCTCTTCATCCTCTATCACATCAACCTGAAACATGTCACTGTGTCCATACTGTAACTGTGTCCTATGCATATATCCTAATACATATTCTTTGACCAAATGCATCTATATCTCTCTAGTCATGTGCCATACAAGTATGTATAATCATGAACAAGTATAATAACCCTTAGATGAACTAAACATCAAAGCCTTTCTGATATACAACCTTTCAATACATCAACCACTTCACAAATACAATCTCTCAATCATGTATCGAAAAAACCCTTAACCATATGCCAAGAAATACAAATCTAACAAGATGTATCAATGATAAATATTGATTGTACAAACATTGTATTTCTGTAGATCTAACTTATACAGAAAATCCCATGCAACCACCAATATATCTATGGAAAATCCTTAAATCCCCATAACCATTTCTCATGTATACAACAAAATCCAACTACTCATAGAAATAAGACATACATTTTGAACCAGTAGATAGATCTGATGTACATGATCACTGTAGAGCTTCCTGGGAGCTTGCTTTTAGAATTTAGAGAGCCGACATCTTCATCTTCTCAAGTTTTTAGGATTTACCCCCATGTACACGCACTATTATACTATTAGCCTGCATACATACATGCCCTCCTCCACTGTATCTCGCGTACACCTAAAAAAACTAGGGGTTTTTTTCAGTATTTTATGTAATTATGAAACTTTCACCGTCAACCCTCCGTGCTATATCAGACTTGCACAACTTTAGATATATGTATGAGTACCTGCAATAAACCTTACACAATAATAAATATTCATTGTTCTTAACAGGTACTAATAGGAGAGACTTGCTATTTTATTTATACTTCCATGTAGCTTCCTCAATGGATTATCTTCTAACCAACTTAACCTAAATTCCTTCTTTTAGAGCTATCCCACTTCTAACCCACTTTTCTACAAATAGTAAATTCTCCACTTTTAGTTGAAACTAATCTACTTTTAATTATTTTCTTATTGCAACAACTTAACCCATGATTAACTCCTAGTTTTACTCACTTGACTAGTCAACTTCTTCTAGGAGCTTCTAGAATAATTTTGACTTTTTTGGACTTATAGATAACTCATGACGGTTCTTCAACTTCACAAGGCCACAACTCTCTAATCGTGAGGAGTTATGTGGCATTCCACATATCACTGGAAATGGCATGACATGTACTATCCATATATAATAGTCTTACCTGCAAATATATTCAAATTCATACCATTATACATCAATCAAGATAAAGTCCCTTAACCATACAGTTGGGGCTACCAAAATTTTCTATTGGACTTGCTTCAAGGGTTGACATCAATGACAACCAATCCAATTAATTAACACACTTAACATTTTCCCATGCTTGTGTCCCAAAAAACCATATTCCTACGTTCAATAGAATGAATATATCATTTTCATGACCCACAAAATCACCTTTTATCATGCTTAGTATTTTTTCTCATTGCAGATGCATGAGTCTTTCCCTTTCACATTTTTCATCTCCTCATGTCTTGCGTCCCACATCCCGCAATCCCATATTCACCATAATGCACTCTCCATTCTTCTTTTAACACTTCCATACTTCACCATTTTTCAACTTCCATGACATCACATCACTATGTATCGATCACATTTATTCCCTCCCACCAAATAAGATGCCACTTGTGTGAACATAATGTAATTATCAAAGTGGTGAATATTTCGTAAATATTTGTAATAAATTCAAAATATCGTCGTGCAGGCTAGCAAAATTGAAATAATATCTACGATGATTAATCATCAATGCAATATATGGTAAATTGAATGAAGAACTAATATGAAAAGATGTAAAACATTATATCGGCAATAGCACCACCTATTGGTAAGAATAGAAAATAGTGTAAATAATGTCAAGTAGGAGAAAACAATTATATTTTGGAGATACACTAAATACATTGGGACTTGAAGACCAAGAATCCTAGTGTTCACAAGCTTACAAGTACTACAAGGCCCTCCCTCAAGCTGAAAATAAGAAAAACCAAGTTTGGACCTCAGGCATAGCCCTGACTGGTTGTGTTTTGAAGGTGACAGATTTAAAAGAACTAGTTTGGGGATGTGTAGATAAATTTGATTAAAAAACGAGAATAATTAAGCTCCGGGGAAAACATAATATTTCGCTAGATCCTTAAGTTTTTACAAGAATGTTATGACTCCCAATGCCCACCATGCAGTTCAAGGGTGAAGAAGCCAACAAATTCCTCAAAAAAAAAGAGGAGGAGAAGAACTCCTTGAGAAATATTTTGCTTATCCTATAACTAACATGAGTGCTTATAATATTAAGGTCAACTCCTTAAAGTATCCCTAGAAGTAATTTGACTAGTTTTTTTCTCTCATGATTTGTTTGCAATCCATGACCTTTGTGTTGAGAAAAATCATTTATATCCTCCGTTTAGATATGCATAAATATTCCCTCATTGATTGGGGTCACATTATTTCTAATGAAATCTCATTTAAATTAGGTAGTCTAAAGAAGACTTGAAAATTTTACATGACATCTTATCTAATTTTCGTGAGATCTTAATGTCATATTTTCAAGGACTTGTCAAGGGAAATAAGTGTTGACTTTAAGGTAGAACTATTATTCAACTAGTATCCATGCTTATGGAGGCACAATGATTTCACTTGAGGATTCCACCTTTTTCTCACAAAAATGAGTTTTTGAAGCTACAGAGGATTTCAACATTATATAATGTACCCAACCTCTAGCTGAGTAACATTACATCTGAAAACTCATTAAATAGTTAGGATTTACTGCTAATTAAATTTCCTATAGCTTACTAGTTACAGAGAACAAACATATTTAACAATGGACTAATACCCCATTTCTAAATGTGTCTAACAATATATACTAAAACATGAATGCAATTGTTTAAGAAAACAAAAAACAAACAACATTCATATAAACCATTGACACAATCGAATAAAATAAGAACAAAACATAAACACGCGTATGTTAATAATTAATCAACTTACCGTATATGGAGGATGAACCTCCCAACGATAGGCCCTATTGTTACTTTTCTATCAACAATAGGCCACCCTTGACCTAGGCTATGATTCCACAAGGAGATCCAACCCATTGGTTTTCCACTCTCTACACACAAAACCCCCCAAAACCCAGGTACTACTCCCACAACAATTCCAATCCTCCAACTCTCTTTTCCCCACAATCTTCACCACCCAAGGAATGTACCCCATTTACTTCTCATGGTCCCTCGACCTGTGCCATTCATTTATCAAGGCCTATTTTTCACTCAGTTGAACATGAATATCACAGTTGGGAACTCTAGGAACTCTCAAGTGCTTCAAGATTTCTCACAACATCTTTCACAAGGCTCTTGAGTCATTTCTTCAATAGGAAAAATGCACTACATGCTTACAACCCATTTTTCATGGACATAGGCCTCTTTTCCAGCCTAAACACATACCAATAATTGGTTCCTTCTAGAACATGGCTGGTGCTCTTCCCAATGCTCAAATATTCTCTTGCTTCCAAAACACTTCCTGTAAAAACGATATTCCTTCTCTATACAAATTTTCCTTCTTCTCCCTTGATTGCTTAACCCTCGCTCTTCATAAATATGATTGTACTTCATCCCATGCTCTCCAATAACTATGGTATGTGACCACTCACATCCACCCTCTTACATGAGTTTAAATGACTGGCTTCTCATACACTCAATTGGAAAATATAAGTTTTACATAATTATAATAATTTCATGAATGTGGATGGAATAAATGCCCTTGAATAATTCTCTCTTGTGGAATCATATCCCCCCCATCCTTCTTCATTCCTTTAGTATTGGAGCCAACAATTATTACTTTTATTAATTATTTTAATGTTCATAATATGCAATTCTCCCCCCAGCCACATTAAATCAATACAGGTTCTTCACCCTAACACATTGGCTCACCACCCTAATTCACATTTATACCTCACCCTTATTTTTCCCTATCCTTAGTGCACAACACCCTATAGGTGTAATTTCATTTTACAATTCCGAGCTCTCCACGACCATTAATCAACATATAGGCTATGCATCCAAAAATCCCTTAAGAATTGCAGCCTAAATAACATTACATAGTAACTCTGACCCCAATACCACAAATATATAGGTTCTCTTCCCCCAAAAAAATCATAAATACATAGGCTCTCTATCCCCAAATCATATATACAAAGGTACCCTAGCCAAAAAAATATACATAAGCCATTGGCATTCTCCTACAACTATCTTGATTTCCACTAGCTCTCTTCCTCTTGACCTTCCAAACCCAATGAATGTATCATTCATTTATCAATCCTAACCCAAGGAATGTACCATTCATTTATAAGGTTTGACCCAAAGAATGTGCCCCCTTCATTGTCCTCAGTCCATTAGGTTGCCCCATCGGTTTATCAAGTTCTCTATAGCACAGGTGACTAGGAATCTTACAACTGGGATCGCAAGGGACTTGTTACTAGGAAGAACTAGTAGGAAGTGACTAGCAACAATGTTGATGCTACAGTGAAACTCACACATGAGTTCATTCTTTAGGCCTGAAAACATAGTTCTTCGATAGTTCAACTCAGATAGTATTTCACTCTTCATGCCTAACAAACTAATTCTTCTATTATACTCACCCTCTAGCCTCAAACATCCTTTTTACTATTATACAGTTCCTCAATAAATCCATCATTCACAAAGGTTTTCTCGTACAGATGAATTCCAACTTGCTGCTAGACTTCCATTAGCAATCTATACCTATGGAAGTCATCCCATTCATATCATATGAATATATTCAATATGACATATCACCATACAATTTTCATTATTAGGAAAAAAATTTGTTATCATATCATAACAATTTTCAATTATTAAGTTTTCAAATATGTTTAAATGGGAAAGTGAATATTCTCATGCATGAGATTTTTTTTTTTCATTATGTTTGGCTCTTGCAGCTACATATATTAGTATTCCTTATGGGATTACATTATTTCTATATCCAAAACCATTGTACCTACAATTTCCTCTACTTTCTTACAACCAAACAAGATTGTTAGCATTCATGCATATTTTTAGTAGTTCATGAAATTATATGAGAATTTAAATTTACCAAAAACTCAATAATTTTCAGCCATTATCACATTAAAATGGAATTCAACCATTATTCATATAATATATAATAAAACCATCATTCACTGTACATGTATTATCAACATACCCATCTTCTCATAATGCAATCAAACTTTACCAACAATTAAATCAATGTGTCAATAATCGTGGCCATATTTGCAAATTGCATCCTTGCATTGACTCTTGAATACCATATGTTCATGTCGTGTATTCCACCATGTGATTTAGAAGGTGTGCCCCACACCTCAATACTTCATCCAAAATCTACCCCACAACCGATACGATCATTCAGATACCTTCCTCTTCAACCCATACACAACACTAGGAACATCATCCCTTAGTGCTATTTAGTGTATGCAAAAAGGTTGAGGTTGAAACATTGGTTCTACAGGGGAAAACCATTATGGACTTGGATGGAACTATAGCCTTTCCATATCCAATCTCATCATGGCCTCACACATGACCATTTCTAATGGAATCCATTACTACAACAAGATTAATGTCTTCTAACTTAACTTGGTTATGATATCATAACCAATCATAACACAATATGCAATTAAACTTCCCATAAATGCATTCAAGAAACAAATAATATTTGCATACTCAAGGCCTAATTCCTTGACATCAATTCAAATATTGAGATTCAACTGAGGGAATTCTTACCTTAATTCCCTTCAACATTTATATATCATAACAACCACAAATACATACCTACATTGTTGCCATCAATTAACTTGATGCTATCTAATCAAATGGTACTTTGTAGAAGTTCATGGGATCTGTTCACCAACCTCTTGATCAACATTCCCACCATCCTCATTGTCTTTATATGAATGGATACCATAAGTAATAGTATCATCATGCTATAATCATGTATCCTCGATATAGAATCCATCATTGGTTTTAATCAAATATCATAACATCATTATTTCATATATATATATATATATCAACATACTACTCTTAGTCTATACTCATACCACCAACATGAAAAAACATGTCAATATGCACAAATGCACATCAATATGCACCAAGAATTTTATCTTTCATGCCTATTTTATGCACATGCATTCTATCTTTATTTTAGGAATCATACATCAATTCTATAATGCACTCCAATGCATATCTATTTAGGATTTATTTATTTATTTAGATTTGTTGTTGTATATAAATTTCCTTGAATTCCTCTAGAAACTTTTTTCCCCGTGCATTGCCATTCTTCGCAAGTGTGCACCACTGGCCTTTATTTTTAACCTACTATCTAAGCCCCACTTGGCAATTTTTCATTTCCAGACACTAGATCCACTAGTGTCTTCATCTCATGACTGCTTCCTTTATGTAGAGAATCCCATCCCAACACTTTGGGTAAAATACTCAATATACATAGCATTTTAACATGCACTACTCCAACTGAACATTAACATTGCAATATAATTAACCACTCCCCATTACCTTGACCAAACGGGTATTGAAATACCATTATCATTGATTGGCATTTCAACATTCTGAAATATTCTTTTATGTCATATTTCTAAACCTCTTTTCCATCCATGGATTTGATCAATTTAAAATATCTCTCTTGACTTCATTGACTGATTCACTATGAATCACTACTTGTACATTCAACATAATTTTTCTCCAAATGGAAATTCTACACCCTCTATTTTCACTTGTGCCCTTCTTTTACTGCACACTCAGATAATAGAGGCGACCTTCCTCCTTTCGATACTTTTAGAAAAATGTTGCTGGATCATATCTAACAATTCATTTTTCCTTCATCCCTATGCTTTAATATAGAGATGAATCACCCACTCTATGAGTCACATCTCATCTCATGATATTATTTTCCTTCTATTGTAGCAATATTTGTAGCCTTCATGAAATTTCTACCTTCGAGGCTACAAAGTTATCTTTAATTCCTCATGTATTTTTATGACACTCATTGCTTGTGGGATTCATGTCTCATGTGAGAATATATGTTAATTTCCCCCTGAAATACACTCAAAATCTATAGTATTTGAATATTGATATTCCTCTTCTCTTCCTTATACCTTTGTCAACCTTGCATCACCTTCTCTGGAGTCTTTCACTTCAATTTGCGGCTCTTTGATGCTTCAAATAACTATAGAAGTTTACGTTCTTCCATTTCCTATGGACCCTGGAATTAATATAGAAACAATACACACAATTCTCAATTGTGGAATCTCATCCTCTTTCTAGAAATCCCTTCACACAACACTCTCTGTTTGAGTTCTCCTTTTCTCATTATCAATGCCCTGTTAATAAGATCAAACAACTTCTTCCCATTATTAGGATAAGTGTGATTATATACTTATGAATATTTTCTATCATGAAAATATACACTTGTATTTACATACCAATCCCCTCTAGAGCTCATCTCTATTACCTGAGAATGTTTCTCCAAATTTTGACATTATTTGGAAAAATATTCACATTGAGTAGTTACACAATTCGTGGAATCCAATTCCATATTTTCCTACAACTTTATGGAGAAAAACAATGCTCCCTTGGATAAATTAGACCCTATATAATGATATCCTCTAGATTACATTTCCAGTAACCATACCCATGATTCAATATGATTTATGAGCCAAGAGTTACAGCCTCCTGAAATTTCATTCTACTCAATGGTGTCCTTAAAGTTCACTAGAAACCTTTATTCTAATTCCCTAAGAACCCTCCAGATCAAAACTAAATACTGAGTGGATAAATCAATTCTCCTATCCAATATATTTCCAATTACCACTTTCTTGCTCAATTATGAGCACTGAGAAGAAATTTATAGGCAATTGAATATTGCCAATTAAACCCTTTTGTGCACCTTTCTCCATAGTGTAAACAATATCAAACACCAACTTTGGCCACTTGCAGAGCTAAATTTGTTGGGAATCAAGGAAAATTTTCTACGTGAAATAGATAATAAATTTAAATTTGAATTAACAATAACTCTCATATTGTCAAACTGATGTTCTAGTCAAATTCTACAACAATATGGAAATGACAACTTTTCCCGTTTGGACATTCTTCTGGGTTAGCAATTTTATCCTTGTTCATGCTTCCCTACAACAATTACTTTACCATTTTGGGAGAATATCAATTGGATATTCCCATTAATAACTTTGGAACAATTTGTCCAAGTGATGATCCCAATTATTTCCTATTCCAAAGGCTCATCTTTGGCACATTTTTCCACCAAAATACGGCTTAATACTTTCTTTTGAACATATTTAATAGTAACTCATGCATATTTTGCATGTTTCTTAGTGAATGTGTGTTGAGGTGGATTTTTTTGTATAATGTGGCTTTTTTCTCTAAAGTTTTTTCCAAAGATTTGTATTCCTCTAAGTAGGTCAAAATTCAGGAGTCAAGGGCGCCAACACGCTAGCAATAAGGGATTTGTCTCCCTCAAAGTGTTGCCAAGTAAGGATCAAGGGAAATTGTCCCCACCTACCTCCAAGAGTGCTCCTTGTGCATTAATTACCACTCATGATCAACATCAGTTGGAGATACATATGTAATGGGTTGAGATCCCTCATTTACTCACTTCTCTCATTGATTTAGGAAGGAGGTCCAACTCTCAAGATATATATAGACCTCTATTTTAGGAGAGCAGAATATATGGAGACTTGTTTATAGTTATTTCATTGAGACCTTATGAAGGATTTTGTTGAGACTTGGAGATTTTTTCTCTTGATGTATTCCTATTTTTAATGAAATAAAGACAATTCTTCTTTCAATTCATTAAAGCTTCTTTTAGGCTCCTTGTGCTTCTTAGGTAGGTCCCACTCAAGAGGGCTTAATGACTCTGTTATAATTTATGTAGTTTCCATGCATTTTAATTAGTGATTAGATAACATTTCATTCTCTTTTGAACTTTGATATATATTTTCATGATGAGCTCCAAATTTTATTAAGGTTATCACTAACTAACTAGTTACATCAGACATCCTATAGAAATGTTCAGTAATCCTTTTGGAGCACTCTTAGGTGCCTCCCAAAGCCAATAACCTTAGATCCACTTCATGTATTTATAGTCTATCTTTTTTTATTCTTTTAAAGAGTTACACTATTTTTGTAAAATTCGTTTTTGCTTCTTGTAGGAGTTTCTTGTAGAAACTTCTTGTAGGATAGTTTTAGTTTCAAAGTTCAATTCATATCAATCTTATTTTCATGAAAAAACAACTAGACAATAAAAAAACATATGGTTCCCATTGATCAAACGATTAGACTTAAAATATTTTTATTTATTCGTGCATTAGTGTAGCCTCACTTTAATTATAGCTTTATGTCACAGCTTTGATTGAATTCATTTTTTGTTCTTATTTTAAGCTTTATGATTCGATATCCTTTACTTCCATTAGAATAAATTATTCTCATGCAATATAGATTAGCTTTACTTGTAGAGTGGGTTCTTTGTTTTCAACAATAGTTTGGAGTTACTTTCTATCATTTTCATTTTTCTACATCATTCAACACCTCTTAACCTTTGATCAGTCCCATACCTTTGCTACCAAAGATTTCATATTGCACACATAGTGCATAACACATAATAAGTGTGTACGATCCCCAAGTTGACAAACTAAGGTAAGGAGTTTTACACATCAAAATTCCACACTTAACTACCTCACCCCAAGTGTCACAAGTGTCGTAAAAGTGTCATATGCACCTCGCTATGTGTCACATACACCTTGACACCATGAAAGAATATTTTTCACAATCCCTAGTCAATGAGGAGGAAAAATATATCATATGAAGGTCAAAATACTATGTGCACATGAATTATTTATTAATATTCATAAAAAGGAAATTAATTTAGTGTGATAATCCACCTCACATTTAGTTTCCTAATCTCAAGGAGAGGTTGAGAATCTCATGGATGGTTGAGATATTTTCTTAAACAAAAATGTTAATTTGGTGGATCTTGAGAAATATTTCCTCCTTAAAATCCTTGAGAGATATTTTCTCCCGAAAATCCTT
Organism: Picea engelmannii; assembly: GCA_009831015.1. Taxonomy (NCBI): domain Eukaryota; kingdom Viridiplantae; phylum Streptophyta; class Pinopsida; order Pinales; family Pinaceae; genus Picea; species Picea engelmannii. The sequence goes on from ML789596.1 coordinate 42,886, forward strand.
GAGAGATGTTTTATCCCTAAAAATCTTGGAGATCCCATTTTAGTGGATCTAGTGAGTGATCTTATCCGTGGTGGTTAAGCCTCAAAATCCTATATAATGAGGACTTTCCATGGTGAAAGAAGGAATATAGGAGATATCATACTTATGATCATAGGATTCATGTAAGGGATAGACTAGGAGAGCCTACAGGAATTGCAGCTGACATCATTTGTGGTCTGTAAGTTTTCTTTGTTCTCATTTAATATACTTGGCCTATTTACTTCAAGTATGTGGTTTCATGTGATTGTCTATGTTTAATTTGATTTTCATAGATGAATTTGATTTTCCTAATCCATTAGAGTAGAAGGAAGTCACTTGTTTCTTGTCTTTCATTACATGTATTGATTTGCACCAAGAATTGGATCAATCTTGCCGATAGGATCAACTAGGAAAAACATCGTAAACCGAGTACATCCTACTTTACCTTGTCCTCTCTTTTTTGATAATCCAAAAGAGTTTATAGGAATGGTAGTGTACAAATGATTGTTTATGTATTGGTATGGGGGTCAGTAATCCAAGGGAAAGTTCAGTTGTCTACAGGGGAATATTTTTGTAACATAAATTAATGAATCCATTGGGGAAGGACATTGACTTGTATTTCATTGGATTGTATGATATTTTTCCCACCTCTAGATCTTGTTTTCTATTTGTTTCTTGTCTACTTCCCTTTCTCTCTTAGTCATTGAATATTTCACAGAATCTTTGGATTTTTTTTTTAGTTTTTGGGAACGACAAAGATCCTCTACTATGTAAACCAAAGCACTAATATAGGATCAATGCTCCCCTGCAGTCTATACCAGATCATTGTAGAACTCTGTCCCTTTGGAAACATGAGTGTTGATCTCCTTTTCTAGGTTTTTCTGCCCCTTTCTGCTCACTTTTTCTTAGTCTGATCCTAAGGGGATTTTTGCTCAGAAACCTTTGAATACTCTTGAATTTGTTTTCCTAAGAGTTTGGAATTTATCACTCATTTATGTTTATCCTTCGAGTCTACAAATTTTCTCTTAGTTTTGGTCCCCTTGGGTTAAAATTCTCCCTTAGTTCTTTTTTCCTTTTGATTTTATATGATCTTCATCTCGTAAATATTTCAAATTGCTTGACTATTTAAGACTATTCATCAACTAAGGTTTGAAAATGTTGATTGGTATTGAGTCTTCTTGTCTTCATTTGAAACATCTCAATTTTTTCTAGATGATTAGGACTCTTATGAAAACCTAGCTTGATTTATGTTTCTTGTTGCTCTTCGTTTGAGGATTTTAGTGAGTGTTTATCTTCTTTCTCTTTTGCATCTTTGAGTTCTTCATTGAATGAGTTATCATACTTGTTTCTTTCAGTTCTCGTTATCCTTTTAGTGTATTATTTGTTTGAAATATTTTTTCTTCGTTTCTTTTGTATCTGCACCCGACTCTTTCACTTTGATTAAAAGTAATGAAGCATTAAAGTATTTTCATTTGCTTTCTTTTAAAATAAAATAGAGAAGATAATTGTGCTCTTTTTCTTGGGTAGTGTAGTAGATTTCATTTAGAAAATTGTGTTTGGGAATTGGTTGTTTTTGTTGAAGAAAGTTGAACCTCTTCTCCATCATGTATGTAGGATTTATTGAAGAAAAAGATTTGCATCTCATTATTCTGCATTCTTTTGGAGTTGAGTCTGAAACATCATAAGTTTCAGTTTCTCACCCTTGAGTAAACAACAACCCTAAAATGAAGTGCTTATAAAATTTATAAGACACTTTTATATTGTCTGGTAGAGAACCTACAATATCTTAAAGTGTAGGGATTTGGAATAGGTTGTGAGAATAACTTTCCAAATCCATCAGACAAACATAGAATCTTGTGCTAGGGAGCGACAAATCCATTTTTTTTATATAAGCATAGTCAGGATCCCCCTCTTATATAGGGGTTAAACACGAGGTTGTGTACATGAGAGAAGCATATATTTCCCCTCTGAATATTAACCCATGTAGCGAAAAGATTGTATATTCGGGGTTATTCCTCAGAAACGGCTGGTTTCATTTGGTCTTTGAACTTCATGAATCCTGAATCCATTCAGGGTTCTCAGTAGTATTCTAGTCCATTTGTCTTCAGTTCTTTTGAAGCATTTTGGACTTGTTATCCTTCCCATACCTTCCTTTTCGATTGTTGACTATACCCACTTGGAGGTTGACTGGGATTTTGTAACCTTAGTGGCGTATATCTGTAGGTTTGATGCACAAGGTGATGGTTAAGGGGAGTCTTTGTTGTACTTGGGTGAGACATTGGTCAAAATCACTTGGTATCCTTAAAGGGTACACCCATGAGTAAAACCATGTGGGAACTTGTGCCAAGGCATAAGTCTGTTAAGAAAGTATCCAATGTAAATGATCCACCCACTCTATCCCAGCCCCTTCCTGTATTGATATCCCGATGTTGGATTTCATCACCAACTAGTGGCTTCATTGTGGGAAGGTTTGTTTGATTGTTTGCTTCTTAGATTTGTAGCATGTTCTATTTGTTGTCCTTATTGGACCTTAGGTTGAGTCAATGTCAATGGCGCCAATTCCTGAGAGTACCAACGAAGAAACCCCTTTTCCCAAGGAACCTTTCACCTTTCCTTCTTTTGGAAACTTTGGTCCTCCATGCATTTCTACACTGAGTATTCCAGGACTCACCATCAGGTTACCAGTTTGGTTGTTCCCCACTCCAGTGATCTTGGATTTTCTTAGTTCTTCGAATGAACCTAATGCTTCGGATGTAGGCAGACCACCCAAAAATCAACCTCATGTCGACCTTTCACCTTCTTCACTCTTTATGTATCCTTCCCTTTCTTCTTATTCACCTAGTTAAATATCTAAATAAAGTAGCTAGGTTCATAAGAAGAAGAAGAAACAAAAGGGGAAGAAGAAGAAGAATTAGAAAGAGACCAAGCCTCCAACTACATCAAGTCATTTTGGATCTGAGAAACCATCAACTTTTAATTGTATTGGGAGTGTTGATAAAGATGACAAGTCAAAAAGAAGAATCCTAAACCCAAATTGCCTTGCAAGATTTGTAAGGGTGACCAATTTCTGAGGGATTTCCTTGATCTCCCCAAGGTATTAGAAATGTGGTCTTCCACGTCATCATCTCCTGCTAAACATGCTAGTGACACCCCATCAACTAGTGACTTTAAGGTTTGTAAGAAGAATAGAATTGTCAAATTTCATTGTATGTTATGAGAATATGATCATTACTCTTATATTTTTCCTCGTATGGATGAGGATTCTTATATTTTGGAAAAAAATAAACTTCCAATTGGTTATCATAAGATCTCTCCAAAAATGTCATTAGTTGATGGACTGGTCAATCTGGTTCAATCCACAGTCAGTTAGGTTGATGAGGTGGTCAATCTGGTTTCATCCTCAGTAGAACCAGTAAACCAAGTAGTTGCTCTGATTCCATCATGGGTCAGACCCACTCTTCATCCAAAGAGTGATCGCCAAGTGGTCAATCTGGTTTTCTTGTCGATCGATCCCACTCTTCATATAAAGATTCAACCTAAATTAGTCGATCTGATTCCATCATCAATCGATCCCACTCCTCAATCAAAGACTGAGTATGTCACTCGATTCTACCTCCTTAATATCGATTCACCCGAACAAGCGGGAAGTTATCCCATCCCGATGGCATCCCCTTCAAACACTCATATGATTTCTATTAATTTGAATCATTTGACAGAACCGTGCCTTCCTTCTTATGTGCCTTTCCAAATCACCATGCAGGTTTTTGATAGGAATATTTCTAACACTATAATACACGAAGGTTCTTCTGTTATCATCTTATCCATGAATGCTTGGAAAGATTTTGGTTCCCTGCAACTTGCGCCCGTGACTCAAAATATGTTGACCTTTGACATAAGATTTAGTCAACCTTTAGGGATCCTTCTCATTTTCTGGTTACTTTGGGATGAAAAAAAATCTGTGTCGATGTGATGGTAGTTCCCGACCCCTTGGACTTTAACCTGATCTCCGGGCGAGATTATGTCTATGTTATGAGAGATTTTGTGTCCAAACTATTTGGAGTGATATGTTTCCATGACAATGGAAATAAAACAACAATCGACCAAATTTCATTCATTGATCCCCATGTTGAGCTCTTGATCTACCTAAGTAAATTAGAGTGAATTTATTATCAATCCAGTGTTTGTAAGACTTAGAGGCATGTCCAAAGTATATGGATTTTAGAGATATTTTTATCTTTTATGGAGATAACCCAAAGACTGATTCTAAGGCTGAATGTGAAAGAGATGCTAAGCTCCTATTCAGAAGTCATCTTCATAGCTCTCATGACAATGATCAGCACTTGTTTTCCAGATGGTAAAAACAGTGAGCATAAAACCTATTCTAAGGCTGATTATGTAAGAGGCACTAAGCTTCTATTCAGAAGTCGTCTTCATAGTCTTCTTAACAGTAATCAACATTTCTAGAGAGTGAAAACGATAAGCATTCAAGAGACAAATTAAAACCTATTAAATGTGGGAAGAACGAAACTCCTTTTCAAGAGATGCATTCATCATTCTTCTTTCATTCATTCACTAACATCAAATCCAATCAAAAATACTGAAAGCATGAAATAACTCAAAAGGCATTTAAAGCTATCTTAATGCTTGAAGTCTAACTGTTCATTGAGTTCTCATTC
>ML789596.1:47679-76104 GCA_009831015.1 Picea engelmannii
TAGCTTATTCACCATCCTTGTACATCTGGGAACGCAACCCAAGTGTCAGATTTCGCCCAGGTGTCCTGCAAGTATACAAACGACGGAGCTATTACGGGATTTGGTGAAATCCTGTAATTTCTGCTAAATTTCCAATTTTAATGTAATAATTTAGAAAATTCAATTCTGAAGTTAGAGGATGACAAATTTACCTTGGATAGGCTATTTTATGAGAAATGTGGAGTAAAATGAAGGAAAATGGCAAATAAAGAGGCAAAAAGTATGGTTTGTGAAAGCACAAAAATGGACTCAACACCCCATCTGATGGTAAACCATCCACATTCCCTTAATGGTCCTTACATGCTAGCGATGTCCGCCCCACCCCAAGTCAATTATGTAACGATCTGTCCCATGCGTTCAACTTTGAATGTGAGGGAATATCTCCCTTCTCCTTAATTAGATCTGGTATTTGACATGGTCATCTCTTCGATAGGGATATTAGAGCTCTATCTCCCTACCCTTATCGAGGTCTTCAGCGTGTATTCCTTCCTAAGTGTTTTTCTTTCATCTAGCGAAGATGTCCTAGAATCCATGGCTGATATTTTTCCCTTGACATGTATTCCTTCCACATAATTTTCTTCTTAGAAGCCATGATCAAAAAGAGGTAACGAACATAGTTTCTCTTCTCTATAGCAAGCTTGTTAAAAAATGAAACAAAGTTCACGAGCATAGTTTCTCCTTTCTGTGGAAAGATTGTTAAAAAATGAAACAAAAATCTAGGGATTGAACCTGGAGTTACAAGCATAGTTTAATTTTGTTTCAAGATTGTGTAAAAATGAAACCAATCATGAGCTTAGTCTTTGTACTTTCTCCTTCTCATAAATACATGAGAATGCAACCGAGTATACTTTTATCACTTTCTCGGACTCGTAAAGGTTATACGAAAAAAGAACCCCCTGGAGTTTCCTTGAATATATTTTTAGACTCTCTAAACATGAAAATATTTTCGAGTGATATTGCTTCCTTTCACACTTGTTAAAAGGTTTGAAAGGGCATCTTTCGAGTGGTAATTTATCTCTTTTTTGGTTTTTTGAGACTAATTACGAAAAATGAACACTCTAATCAATAATGATTAGAAGAGTTCTCTCATGTATTGTTTTACACTTTTTTCGGTCTTGGGAGACTAAATTTACAAAAAATTCATCCATGGAGTCGCCTTTAAGTTCTTTTCAGACTCTCTAAACATAAAAAACCACTGATTTTTCCTTCACTGGACTCGCTAAACTTCACATTGAAGGACCCATATGGGAATGAACCATTACTTATTCTAGTTCATTAAATAAAGGAAGAGGAACTTACTGAAGGTGATTTATATAAAGCATATGTTACCCTCCTTGATATTGTTAAATGAATAAAGAGGTACTCATCTATGTGGGTGGGGGAAAAACTGAAGGAAGTGGGTCAAGTTTTTAGGAATACTTTATGGAAACTATTGTCTCCCTTGAACATGGAACCTATTTTCATCTCATCTTACAGTTGGGTAATGCGCTTGTCTTTGAGTCATACCAATTCCATGTGTCGCCATAATTTTTCATCCATTCAAAGAGTTTTGTTATTTCCATCACATTACATTCTTGGTACTCGTCGAGTCAATGCTTCCAAGTCAGATGTCGTGCCTCATCATGTACAAGGGAAGTTTCACTTCAAACCATGCATCTGCAGTATGTCTAGTTTCCATTTCCTATGTCAATCCATACTCATTTGATTCACCATATTACATCAATTTCATGTTTCAGTTTTGTGATGATGATGGGGGATACATCAAGGCCCTCCTTGGACGAGTCTTTTCCTGTCGAATTCAACACATCATCCAAGAATTAGACTTAGAAACTAGTTAGTACCTTGGGGCCTGCATGCCTCAATGACAGTCCTCATCGCTTCTGACAATAGGTTTACATCATTGACCTCTAATCAGATTATTCCACGAATGTTCGACCTCAACTCATTTATTCACATTCATTGGAATGCACTAGGATACCTTGGGAGTCATTGAAATCATTCATGATTTCCCTCTCACTTGTTCAAAGTTTAACTAAATGATAGGTAATCAAGTGGTTTCTACCATATTTGACATCAAATCATATATTCACATGGATATTCCATACCACATCAGGATTGGGACAAAGACCCTAGGTTGAGCATTCACTTTGTTATCTCCTTTGCTCAGGATGTGAAGAAGATCATTTGAGCATGTTGAAATATATACTGTCACATAGATCTACATTGTATTGGTATGTGGTTATGTTTTATCATCTCATAGCTCCAATGTGTATTTTCCGTGGCTAAAATCAATTCATGTCATGGATTTCTAGATCCACATTGTATATTTGGTGGCCATATCCTTAGTTAGTATTTTTCATGGATCTGCAAAGTATTGGTCAACGGTTTCACTTTGAGTCATCTCATATTCCGAGCATAGGTATGTATGTCTCAGAAATGGAACATATATTAATATTGTTTGATAGTTGTTTGCAACTTCTACGAGGTTCTCCAACTCCACACCCTTTCATTGAAGAATTTGTAAAGTGTTTCGACCATCATTTTCTCTTCTGACCTCACACTTTAGGGGGCATCTATTACACATCAAAATTCCACACTTAAGTGCCTCACCCTAGGTGTCGCAAGTGTCGTAAAAGTGTCATATGCACCTCACTAAGTCTCACATACACCTTGACGCCATTAAAGAACATTTGTCACAATCCCTAGACAATGAAGACAAAAAATATATTATATGAAGTTGGAAATACTATGTGCACATGAATTATTTATTAGTATTCATAAAACAAAAATTAATTTAGTGTGAGAATCCACCTCACATTTAGTTTTGTAATCTAAAAGAGAGGTTGAGAATATCAAGGATGGTTGAGATATTTTTTCAAACCAAAATCCTAATTTGGTGGATCTTTAGAGATATTTCCTGCTTAAAATCCTTGAGAGATATTTTCTCCCTAAAATCCTTGAGAGATATTTTCTCCCTAAAAATCTTGGAGATCCCATTTTAGTGGATCTAGTGAGTGATCCTCTTCGTGGTGGTTAAGCATCCAAATCCTATATAATGAGGGATTTCCATGGTGAAAGAAAGACGCTGGGAGATATCAGACTTATGAGCATAGGATTCATGCAAGGGTTGGATGAGGAGAGCTTGGAAGAGTTTGTAACATCCCGCTCTTGCGCATGTCTGATGTGACTTATTATTTTAGGACACTTGCGTGCAAGTGATCCGGTTCATTATATGATTGACTGCTTAGATTATGGATTTTGATGTTCAGACTATGGATTATGATGTCATGTTATGTTATCATGTATAGACAGGTGCTATTGACTGTCTTGTCCTCAGTGTTCAGGAATCTTGACAGATTTAGAATGTTGATGGGATTGATGGACCTCCTTGGAATCCAGACCGAATGCGGGAGTGGACTGTATATGGTTTCAGTGTTTTTGTTATTTAATGTGTGTCATATGACTGAGTATATTATGATGTTGTTTATGGATCGCTGACATGTTTGTTGATGGATGCAAGTTGACGATTTCTTGCTAATCAGATTCACATTTGGAGTAAAGGGGCCATGCACGACAACCAAAGATATTGAGAGAGAGGCGTAACAACAACCTTGCCATAACCTACTAGCATCTCGTCATGTCTAAAACTGTAGTTTAAGGATTGCCTAGTTCGAAAGATCTAGGATGCCATGAGGAAAGACTGCGATAGTCTCTCACGAAGATTCTAAAGGGCACACAATAAGGAATGGTACTTATTACATAGAGGCTCTTAGTCTCCCACAAGGTCACCTGACGGAGTATTGAATCCAAGGGCTTGAGTTGTACCAAAATCAGTCAAAAGGTGAGTGGCACCCTTGGAGCACATAGTGCGTCTTGAAGGGAACGTCACATAAATGAAGCATGAATAAAGACGAGTGCACCCTTGGAGGACATAGTGCATCTTGAAGGGAACATCGTGGTTTTAACACTAGTGAGTCAATGAACCTAGGTACCTAGAAAACGATATCTCATTTGGACTTGGTCAACCTTAAAATAAATGTTGTATGAGTAAATTTTAATAATTATAAAATGTCCCTTAAAAAATGTTTTTCTAATCCTAATTGAAATTAGAACATGGGTCTAATTGGGGGTATAAGGACTAAAACTAACTAATCAATTAATAAAGGGGGGATAAAGGAAAATCAAATTTAAGAATTAAAGGAGAAATAATTTATCCAAAAAATTTAATTGTTGGCTATGTGCAAAACTTGCTAATTTAGAACTTAGACCTAAAAGGGGAAACTTAAATACAAAAGGAATGTGGAACATAGAAGGGAATCTAGTCTAGAGAAATTTCCAAATTCGAACTCAACTAAGCTTTAAGAAAGACATCATTCATTAAGGGAATGTGAGGGAATAAAGAGAAGCGTTTTTAGGAAAGCTTTAAGGTGGGTAAGGGAAATTGGAAAATTAATTTAATTAATTATATGAATTTCTGGTGCAACTAAAGGATCGGGTGACAAGTGTATGGGGGAGAATATTCCTAATAAAATTTTAATAAAAAGAATTAAATGTGCATTTTGGAAACTAGTCACTAAGATAACTCTATAAAAGAAATGGAAGGGGAATGGAACACGACTGGTATGTGTAAGGTTATGTTGCCGGATTTTTCTCTTCACTGATTTTTCTTGTGGGAGTTGGGATACCCAACTCAAATAGAGAGTGGTATCTCGACCTTACGAGGCAGGTTGGGAGCTATCATTCTCTGGTTTGTGTGCATGGCCCCTTTGCGGCTCAGGAGGCTCAGGGGGAAGAAAAGCACCCCTAGCGTTGGTTGGGAGGTACCGGTAAGGTCTCAGTGGTTAGCAAGTAGGAGATGAACGAAGCACAAGCGTGGGACAACCACTTCGGATTTTGCGCCTTCTATTACGATACACGTGTTAAATCTACATTTGAAAGTAGTTTAAAAATTGTATGTGAAATTATACATTGATGAAAATTGTAATGGTTCCCGGAAGCTGGATGTGTGTGTACTTGTTGTGTTGATCTGAAAATGAAGACGCTATGGTTTAATTTAAAGGTTTTCATTTTTCCCTTCACTATCATTGTGCTCTGCTTACTCTCAGTGCTTGAGGTTTTTACCTTTTTTTCGCTCAGCTTGGGAAACTCAGTTTCTATGTCTATGCTTTATTGTTTTCTCCTATTAATTATCTTGCGATTTAGATGCATTTTTCTCCACTGCGTTTTGCTTATCTCCAAAATTTTGTTCTCATCGTTTTGGTTTTTATTTCATTGAACTTCCTCGTAGAAAAATGTGTGTTGCCTTGAGTGTGAAAGAGTCCTGGAATTGGGTTACTTTGTGCTTGAATGGTCTTCTTTGTGAGCTCATCCCTTGTGACTTAGCGCTTAGTATTGGCGTTGGGCTTGGGTGCCTGCTGTGTATTGTTGGTTCTTAGCTTGTGGACTTGATAACTAGTTGAAAGTACCGACGTTTTCGTTTCTGTTGTGCTTGAATTGTATTACTTGTGGGAGCTTCCCTTGTTCATGGGATGGGGCTAAATTCGAGCACAGGGCTTGTGCTGTTGGGGTTGGCTTGTGATGTGACTTGTGAACTTTATGCGTCGTTGGGAAACCCGGAGGTCCGTTCCACTCCTTTTCTCTACAGGAGAGGCCTGGCGTTGTCCTCTCCTGCGTGTGAAGTAATGAAAGAGACCTGGCGATTGGGGTGTTCTAATTCTGTTGTCACTCTGCGAAAAAAAATTCTCGGGATGCCCTGCATTGAGCAGAGGGAAGTCAGGCGTTCCCCTTTTTTATTGGTTTAGGTAACCTCAACAGTTAATAGCTTTTCAGCTCTGCGTTTGGCAGACTGTCTCTCTGTGGTTTGACAATCCGTCACCTCGCTCTTGCCTCCTCCCTGGCATAATGTTTCTGCAGAGATCCCAACCCAGCCTATCGTTTCCCTCGCAAACGAACTGGTGGTCACATTCACTCAGAAATCGTGTGTAAATTTCCTATGCCTTTACCATCTTCCCTCATAGTAATTTTTCCCCTGCCTTTAATGATGTTCACACCTGGAAACTGGATGTTTTCTGTCGTTGATTCGGGCTGCGTTCCCTTTTTTCATCCTCACCCTCCCCTCGACTTGTTTCTACTGTTCACACCCCAAACAAAAACTACGATCCTCATCTTTGAAAACTCGCAGGTCTCTTCTTGTGGCTGAGTGAATCGCCAAAATTATTTATATCTATTTATAATTCAGTTGAAATCTATTTCAGTTTGCAATTATAAAATTAGAATTATAAATTCAGTGGCGATTATAATTTAGAATACAATTTTGTTGAAATTTTATTACAGTTAAAATTTTATTGCAGTTCATCATTATTTTCCCGATTAAAGTTTAGTTCAGTTTAATTTAATTATAAATCATATATTCCTTACCTGAGACAATGATTTCGTTGTAGTTAAGTTCTTCCAGTTTAAAAATTTAATTTAGATCACAGTTATAAATCAGGATCTTAATTCAGTCACAAGTAAAGATTTAGAAATATAATACGGTTACATTTATAATCAATTGCAATTATAACTTAGAACATATTTCAGTTTGCAATTTTAATTCAGATTACAATTTTATTTCAGTTTAATGTAAAGTGAAATAAACCTATCCACTATGCTCCTAACCGTTACTTCCACCATCAATTGCTAGAATGGACATAGTATCCTTGGCGCTCAAAAATGAATGATAATAATATTTCCCAATAAATCCTGCTAGTGGAAAAACACAACATAGGGATCTCGAAGTTACTTAACATTGAAAGATGATCGGTTGTGATTTTTCTTATTCATGCTCCTTGAATTTAAAAACTGATATAGGATGGGTTTTATTAATTGTATTCTCTTTCGTCTTGTGTAATAAACTCGGTAACTCTTGTGTCTTAAATTGTGTGGGAAATGACGGATTAATTGAGTATAATGTTCACACGCACATTGATTATTATTGTTGAAGGATTATCATTTTAGAAGTTGATTCACGCGCACAGAGATTATTTTATGTTGATGAATTTTGTTTTAGAAGATGATTAACAGACACATTAATTATTTTATGTTGATGGATGCTCACGGGTGTAGTCTCTTCTTACTTGTCGTAATGGCATTCACATGTGAACGCTAGAAATTAAATGCTTTGCACCTCGAAAATAAGACATAGTTGATTACATTGCATCTTATCTTGTGTCATATGAATGATGAATGATTAAGTTGGTAGCTCACTTGCGCCAGGATTTTTAGAATGATGCATGTCTGGTTAAGTAATAATATTTACGAGCGCTCCTTAATTTAGTGGTCTATGATAGCTTCTTTATTCTTCCTTGCACTTTATAATTAATGATAATGTGTTTGAATTTATGTGATTGATTTACTCGCACAATGAACTCAATTGATGTTAAATCTCACACCATTTCTTAAGTTGGCATGAGAATGTTCAGGAATTATTACTCTCGCAGGCAACAAATATTTGATGTTGATGTATGATTGACAACGATGATGGTTACCCATGTGCCATGTTTAATTGTGAATTAGAATTGATGGATTGATGGTCCTTATGATATGTGTTGAAGGTTTCGGATTTGCACTGTATTGCGTCATTATTAATGGTAAAATGCAATGATGTTGGGATGATGTAATTATTATGTTAATACATTGATGTGTGTGTCATGACTCTTGTTGACGATATGTCGGGCATGTGTCGTATTGGATTATTAATGATTCATTATTGTTTCGTTAATTTATTTGATTGTTGTGTCGACGATGTTGACTATTTATTATGATGTTTAACTTTTCCTAATACATCTTTAAAAAAAAAAAAATTTGACCTATTGTATGTCGTTTGGTTGTCATAAAAATGAGGTCGTTACATATGGTATCAAAGTGGGTTCAACCCTGTGACTTTGGATAGCCATGCCTTCCACTAAATTAAGCCCTTGATTATTTTACTCAACACAAATTGAAATATTAACTTGTCCATGCGACATTCATGGTTAGAGGACACCACAAAGATTCACAATGTGGTGTTGAGGAAGGAGGTGCGATGCCTCCAGAAGCACCCGTTCCCTAGGAGTCTAAACCCCATGGGGAAGAACAAGTCCTTGTGTAGGAGTCGATTGTAGTAAAGGATGTGGATGGTCTGACAAGGTCCTTCCAGGGAATGCCAGAGGCCTTGATTAACTGTCTGTACTAAGATGAAGCCAGGGCGCTTGTACCCCTCAGGGTCTATAGTGTGCCCTAGCCACTACTGCTATCATTCACCAAAAACTCGAGAGGTTTAAGTTCCCGAGTCCACGATTTCCACAGATGGCTCAACCCCGGAGGCATGACTGGAGAACAAGGTGATGCGCTTCTCACTTTGCAAGTATGACCTCCAACACAAAGGTTCGTATGGAAATCTTCAGTTAAAGGGGAGCACTCATCTATGATGGAAGATGCTCCTACCGCAGCTAAACATGGTCGTCAAAGCTGTGTTATTGGAACAGTTCAAGGAACGGTTTCGTGAGAAGTAATTGTCAAAGGAATTCATTGAGCACCAGGTCGATGAGTTCATCGCCTTACGACATGGTGGTCGTACGCTGCCAGATTATGAGACCATATTTATGGAGCTAATTTGGTATGCCCCACATCTGAATCTAGAAGGGATGGAGATCAACAGGTTCATGATCGACCTTAACTCTATCTTTCGTGTGAAGGTGAGGATCTAAATGCCTCAGACGTTGCACGATGTAGTACAAAAATCCTCATAGATAAGGAAGAATTGACCGCGGGAGTCAGGTCAGAACTCCTGCAAGACTGTCTGGACTAATGACATCTGGTGCGCAGCAGCATCAGACGCTAACTAGACGAGACATATTGGTGTCAATATACTTATATAGAACCCTTGTTCATGACACCACGATGAGGGTTCCTCAACATAAGACCCCTGTAGCGGACTACTACCAATAGCCTAAGTTAGGCGTGTCAACAAAACATACGAGGATATTAGGTTGGTAGGCCAATGACATTTACTTCAAGGCCAGGAGACTGGACCAGAGTCGAGCACTGGACATATGGAGAGCTTCCTTACCAACAAGATTGTCTAGTTGAAAAGGCCAGAGTGGCCAGGTCAATAGGACACACTACCGGTTTGGAGATGGGCAAGGCCCATAGGATTCATGACTGCGGCAATTAAGCACCAAGTCGAGCATTAGTCTACTTTTCTCAAGATGATAGGTACCATCGCTAACTAGACCTTCAGTATTTTATAGATCCTGGTGCTACACGAAGCTCTATTTCTAGTACTGAGGTGAAGGGATTTAGGTAAAGACATTGTACCAGACGAGTTTAGATTCGTCGAAGTGGCATCGGGTGCCAACCATATGGTTAGGGGAAGGGGTATGAACTGTCTCTTTAACCGAGGGAATAGTGTAACAAATTCCAACCTACGTCACAAAATTAAGATCTCATGACAACATGATAAGTATAAACCGGTTGGAATCACATGATGTGATGCTCAATAGTGAAGCAAAGCAATTGAATTGAACTGATGATGAGGGAAGGAGAAGAGTGATTGTAGGAAGAAAACATGGAGTATCCATGAGGTTCATGCCTTCCCTACAGCTACGGAGGTGTATGCACAAGGGATGCAAGATATGAAATCCTAGTGTTAAACGACAAGGGCTTCAAGGAAGGGCTAGAAAACCTTCCGGTAGTACAAGAATTTGCGGTCGTAATTCCCAAAAGAATTATGAGGTGCATCGCCCGAAGCCAAGATTGAATTTACCATCAACTTAAAATATGGAACTAAACTGATAGCAAGAACACCTTATCGGATTTCGACCCCTAAGTTACAGGAGTTGAAAATGAAACTAAGGGAGTTGTTGTACCTAGGAATTTACTTTCAAGTGTGTCACCTCGGGATGCACCTATTATTATCATACAGAGAAGGATGGGTTGTGGAAGACACTGTGTTGACTATCATCTTTGAACGAGTCAACATTGAGGAACCCGTATCCGTTGCCAAGTATAAACAATTTTCTTGATCAAATGAAAGGCACGACAATGCATTCAAGATTGATTGGAGATCAGGTTATCACCAGTTACGAATTAATAGGACTATATTCCTAAGATTGCTTTCAAAATGCGGTTCAGACACTACAAGTTTACCGTTTGGCCATGGGGATTGACAAATGCCCCAGGGGTAATATTAATCATTGATGAAAAGGGTGTTCTGCGAATATTGGGACAAGTTTGTTCAAGTATTCATTGATGAACATTTGCACTTGGTACTACTGTGTTTACGAGAGAATGAATTATATGAGAAATTGTCAAAATGTTCTTTTTACCTATCAAGGAATCATTACCTAGGGCATGTTATCTCTGATGAAGGTATCTCTATGGATCCAGCGAAGGTAGAGGCTATTAGGGAATTTCTTGCATCGACGAACGTACCAAAAGTACATCACTTCGTGGATTTCATTGGATATTATCAACGGTTCGTCAAGGGTTTTTCGAAGATGGCAATCCAATTGCGGAATTGCAGAAGAAGAACAAGAATTTTATCTGGACCGAGAAGTGCACAGAAGAATTTCGAAGGCTCAAGGAGCTGTTGACGACAACGCCGATACTAAAAGTCCCTAACATGGATGAGGAATTCTTGGTATGCATTGATGCATCAAAGGAAGGCTTAGGAACAATCTTGATGCAAGATGGTCGAATGATCACTTACACCTCAAGGAAGATAAGAAGGCATGAGAAGAACTACATGACACACGATTTCGAGTTATTAAATCCATTATGTATGCTCTAAGAGTAGGAAGACACTACCTGATTGGATGGAAATTCAAACTAAAACAGACCACTATGGTTTACAACACATTTTTACGCAAAGTAACTTGAACGCATGACAAAAGGAGTTGGTCGGAAATGCTTAGCGAGTACAATTTTGAGATTACCTACATAAAGGGAACATTGAATACATTGGCTTATGTGCTGAGTCAGAGACCATGCATATTGTCGGTGATACCTATTTAAGATAAATCTATGTGAAAGGATTCTAACTATACAACACGATGATGACTGGCATCAAGAGGTTAAGGAAACTATCGGACAAAACACCTTGTTGGTACCAAAATTGAGGGATTTATTGTGGAAAACAATGGATTAATGAGATATAATAACTAGATTTACTTATCGCTCAATGAAAAATTGAGAAGTTTGATATTAAATGAATCTCATAGAGAAGTGTACATGGCTCATGTTGGAGTCACGAATATGAGGGCAGACCTTAATCCCTCATTCTTATGGTAGGGATGAAGGCAAACATGGTTATCTACATGGCAAGGTGTTTAGGACGTCGTCGAGTGAAGGATGAACGTAGACATCCGACAGGATTACTACAACCACATGCTTTTTCGAAATTGAAATGGGAGGTCATTTCGATGGAATTTATTTGGGATTGTCATTAACGATAAGGAGGCATGACTATATTTTTGTGATAGTTGACACTCAGACGAAGAGTGCACACCTTTGCTCCTATGCATACGATGCATCAGACACCAGGTATAGCTATAGTTTATATCAAAAAGATATTGAGACTGTTAGACGTACCAAAAGAATTATATCTGATAGGGGAATAAATGTTTCCAATACATTTTGGACGAGTTTCCCAAGAGGCCTTGGGAACACCACTGAACTTTAGTACAATGTGTCCCTCAGATAGAAAGGCTTACCGAAGGAACAAACCAACTTTGGAAGGTTGTGTTGCGTATGTGTGTGTTGGACCAACATAAACATTGGGAATAGTTCTTTCCGCTGGTCGAGTTTGCATGCCACAACAACCAACAAGGTACCATTTAGATGGCACTATTGAGTTTCTCTACATGCAACCGTATCAGACACCTTTGATTTGTGATAGAATCGAGGATGGGGTCCTGGTAGGACCAGAAGCGATCCAATAAATGGAAGAACAAGTACAAATGATATGAAAAATAGTTGGAATAAGTGCAAGATCGACATAAGGGTTTTGTTGATGCGCATCACATGACCATCATTATGAAGTGCCTAACAACTAACCATACCTCATTCCTTGAGGCGTTGCTCGATATTTATCTTGTATCCATGTGCAAATTTAGGTCAGTGATCCTACAGATGTGATTGACTTGAGTTCTTGGAGCATGTTGGGTGAGGGTGTGTTGACGATGGAGCCAACCCATCTTCTGGACCATCACATTTGAAAGATACGATGTCGAACTGTCGATCAGGTCAAAGTACAGGGGAAAATTATAGTCCAGACTCGGCTACCTAGGAGGACGCATATGATATGTGTCGGTGGTTTCCATTTTTTTTTATAGATAGACATTTAGATATTGTCAGATACTTTATTTCTGCACTTGTATAGTGTGAAACTTCAGGATGAAGTTTAAAACAAGAGGGGGTGTATGTAACATCCCGCTCTTGTGCGCACCTGATGTGACTTATTCTTTGAGGACACTAGCGTGAAAGTAATCTGATTCATTATATGATTGACTATTTAGCTTATGGATTCTTATGTTGATACTGAGGATTATGATGTATAGACAGGTGCTATTGATTGGTTTCTCCTTAGTGTGTAGGACTCTTGACAGATTGAGGATGTTGATGGCATTGATGGACCTCCTTGGACTCCAGATTGAGTTAGGGAGTGGACTGTATATGGTTTAAGTGTTTTTGTTATTTCATTTGTGCCATATGACTCGATATATTATGATGTTGTTTATAGATCACTCACATGTCCGTTGATGAATGCAGGATGACAATTGATTGCTAATCAGATTCACATTTAGAGTAAAGGGGTCATACACGACAACCATATATATTGAGAGAGAGGTGTGGTAGCAGCCCTGCCACAACCTACTAGCACTCTCGTCATTGCTCGAACTGTAGGTTAACGATTACCTAGTTTGAGAGATCCACGATGTTGTGAGGGAAAACTGAGAGAATCAATCATGAAGATTCAAAGGGGTGTGCAATAAGTAAGGGTCCTTATTCCTTAGAGGCCCCCAATCTTCCACAAGGTCAACTAATGGAGTATTGACTCCAAGGGCTTGACGTCTACCAAAATCAGTCAAAAGGTGAGTGGCACCCTTGGAGCACATAGTGCGTCTTGAAGGGCATGTCACATAAATGAAACATGAATAAAGGCGAGTGGCACCCTTGGAGCACCTCGTGCATCTTGAAGGGCACGTCGTGGTTTTAACACTGGTGAGTCAATGAACCTAGCTACCTAGAAAACAATATCTCATTTTGACATGGTCAGCCTTAAAATAAATGTTGTATGAGTAAAGTTTAATAATTATAAAATGTCCCTTAAAAATAGTTTTTCTAAGCCTGATTGAAATTAGAGCATAGGTGTAATTGGGGGTATAAGGACTAAAACTAATTAATCAATTAATAAAGGGTGGATGAAGAAAAATCAAATTAAAAAAATTAAAGTAGAAATAAGTTATCCAAAAACATTAATTGCTCACTATGCGAAAAACTTGTTAATTTAGAACTTAGACCAAAAAGGGGAAACTTAAATAGAAAAGGAATGTGGAAAATAGAAGGGAATCTAGTCTAGTGAACTTTCCTAATTCAAACTCAACTAAGCTTTAAGAAAGGCATCAATCATTAAGAGAATGTGAGGGAATAAAGGGGCATCGAGGAGCATTTTAAGGAACGCTTTTAGGTGGGTGAGGGAAATTGGCAAATTAATTAAATTAATTTCTGGATCAACTAAGGGATCAGGTGACAAGTGTATGTGAGATAATATTCTTAATAGAATTTTAATAAAAATAATTAAACGTTCATTTTGGCAACTAATCACTAAGACAACTCTATAAAAGAAATGACAGAGGAGGGGAATGGATCACTACTGGTATGTGTAAGGTTATGTTGCATGATTTTTCTTTTGATTGATTTTTCTTGTGGGAGTTGGGATACCGAGCTCGGATAGAGAGTGGTAGTTGAACCTTACGAGGAGAGTTGGGAGCTAGCTTTCTCTGGTCTGTTTGCGTGGCCCCTTTGCGGCTTGGGGGCTCAGGCGGAAGAAGAGTACCCCTATCAATGGCTAGGAGATACGGGTGAGGTCTCAGCGGTTAGCAAGAAGGAGATGGATGGAGCGCAAGCATGGAACACCCACTTTGGATTCTGCACCTTCGATTACAGTATGAGTGTTAAATCTGCATTTGAAAGTAGTTTAAAAATTGTATGTGAAATTATACGTTGATGAAAATTGTAATTGCTTGAGAGTTTTACCTCTTGTTTGCTCAGCATGGCAAACTCATTTTCTGTCTCTGTGCCTTCTTGTTTTCTCCAAGTAATTAGCTTTCGATTTAGATGCATTTTTCTCGACTGTGTTTTGCTTATCTCCGAAATTCTGGTCTCAGCGTTTTGGTTTTTATTTCATTGAACTTCCCCGCAGAAAAATGTGTGTTGCCTTGAGTGTGAGAGAGTTCTGGCGTTGGGTTACTTTGTTCTTGAATGGTCTTCTTTGTGGGCTCCTCCCTTGTGACTTTGTGACTTAGCTCTTAGTCTTGGCATTGTGCTTGGGTGCATGCTGTGTATTTTTGGTTCTTAGCTTGTGGACTTGATAAGTAGTTGATAGTACCGACGTTTTTGTTTCTGTTGTGCTTGAATGGTCTTACTTGTGGGTGCTTCCCTTGTTCATGGGTTGGGAATAAATTCGAGCGCGGGGCTTGTGTTGTTGGGTTTGTCTTGTGATGTGACTTGTGGACTTCATGCGTGGTCGGGAAACCTAGAGGTCGAGTCCACCCATTTTCTCTAGAGGAGAGGCCTGGCGTTGTCCTTTGTTTACACACCAATAACGTGTTAGCCTGCGCGTGTGAGATAGAGGAGACTGTTTCGTTTTTGTGTTTTGCTTGCTCTCACACCGCAAAAACGTGATGACCAGTGCGTGCGAGTGAGGAAAGACTAGTCGTTCGTTGTTTTCACAGCAAAAGAAAGGTGTCTGCCTATGTGTGAAGGCAAGCAAGAGACCTGGCGATTGAGGTGTTCTAATTCCATTCTCACCCTCCAAAAAACAATATCGCGATGCCCTGCGTTGAGTAGAGGGAAGTCAGGCCTTCCCCTTTTCTATTGGTTTACGTAACCTCATCAGTCAATAGCTTTTCACCTCTGCGTTTGGCAGACTGTCTCTCTGCGGTTTGACATTCCCTCACTTCGCTCTTGCCTCCTCCTCCCTGGACGAATTTTCCTGCAGAGATCCCAACCCAGCCTGCCGTTTCCCTTGCCAGCGAACTGGTGGTCACATTCACTCCGAAATCGTGTGTAAATTTCCTGCACCTTTATCGTCTTCGCTCAACGTAATTTTCCCCCTTCCTTTAATGACGTTGACACCTGGCAACTAGATGTTATCTCTCGCTGATTCGGGTTGCGTTCCCTGTTTGCCTTCTCACCCTCCCCTGGACTTGTTTCTACTGTTGACACCCCAAATAAAAACACATTATAAATTCAGTGGCGATTATAATTTAGAATATAATTCTGTTGAAATTTTATTGCAGTGCATTATTATATTCCGGATTAAAATTTAGTTCAGTTTAATTTAATTATAGAGTGATTTCATTGTAGTTAAGTTCTTCCAATTTAAAAAAATTATTTAGATCGCAGTTATAAAGCAGGATCTTAATTCAGTGGCAAGTAAAGATTTAGAAATATAATGCGGTTACATTTATAATCCATTCCAATTATAACTTAGAGCATATTTCAGTTTGCAATGTTAGTTCAGATTACAATTTTATTTCAGTTTAATGTAAAGTGTGCTTGGTTTAGAAACAAGGTTGCATGACAACGCAGTCCCTGCCGAGTTAGTCGGGAAATACATGTTGAACAATGAAACTCAGTATAATTAAATGCAGAAGTACAATGGAAGTACATAACACATATGCCATACCTTTGATATTTTGTAAAAACAATGGAAGTACAAGGGATATTAAAGGAATATTAAAGGATAATAAAGGAATATTTGAATTTATATAAAGTATATTTAACATTGTGAAGAAGATAAAAGAATAAACTATATTTTTTTATGCTAGTGAATGAAAAAACATGGAAATGATAAGAGCAAGTAATTTTGAATTGTAAATATTTCAACATACATGTCATGATATAAATAAATATATAAAGTATTGATCAATGTTTAATGATATATATATTATTGGTAGAGAAAATAATTTGAAACATTTAATTGGACCATAAATTATGTGCATAGTTTATGGAAGGTAATTTGAAAGAAAATAATTTATCAAAGTAAATTGTTTCAAGGAGAAATATAAGATCATTCTTATCATCTTAAAAGAGTTGTCTATGATGAATAAACAATAAATATATGTTTATTGTGAATAATAAAGCAAAATTACAATAATTTTTATTTTGTTCTTTTATATGTTATGGGTGAAATGTTTCTCAATTTTAAATATATTTAATGATTTTAAAAACAATATTTAAATAAAATAATATATTAACAATTTTAAAATTCATATCAATTATATTTAAAAATATAAAACCTAAAAGAGAATACAATAAATCTATTAAAAATATATAAATAATTACTATAAAAATAGAACTTGTATTAACAAGTGAAATGTTTTAAAAGTTGTAAAACATTGCCTGTTGTATCCTTTGTCAATCAAACCTGGTGACGGAGTGTAATACGTCCGCCGGAGGCAATTAAATATGTTCAATATGTTACCAAGCGGAGGCAATTAAATATGTTACCAGGTGAGTCAACTCAGCCATTAAACGCTAGTACCCATTGCCATTAAACAATTACGCATCCGGAAACTTGTTATCCATTTGGAATTGGGCACTGGCATTTGGAAAAAATATGATTTCTTTCATAGCGGATTTGGAGTGGAAAAAAAATAAAAATGTAAAAGTATTTTCACTGCGGATTTGGGAAAAGATGAGCATTTAATAAGTCAATGTTATCTGAGTCCCGACGGCCTATCCACCACCCGCCGCAACATTCAATGTTGCATAGCAGGGGAACACTTCTCGCCTCAATCCTCGGCCATACCAAGCAATCTATCAACCGCCCATCATTTTTATTCGGCACTTCACCCATACTTACCCATGAGTCTCGAAATTAGCACTGTTTTAAATATTATTTAATGCATGGAAAAACGTGAAGGCAGCAATAAGACTTTAAACTTATGAACCAATAAAACTGTGACAAATATATATATATATATATATATATATATATATATTTATTTTTAAATATATTAATACAAGTTTCCTAAGCTAAACATTATAATTTCTAAAAAAATTGAAAGTCAAACCTAAACTAATAGGCAGTCAACGATGAACTCATCGCTATAGTCCCAGGCCTTTGGCATGGACTAATAAACCTTCTTCTATGATTAATCCACTATGCTCCTAACCCTTACTTCCACCATCAGTTGCTAGAATGGACATAGTATGCTTGGCGGCAAAAAATGAATGATAATAATATTTCCCAATAAAGCTCGCTAGTGGAAAAACACAACCTAGGGATCTTGAAGTTAATTAACATTGATAGATGATCGGTTGTGATTTTTCTTAGTCATGTGCCTTGAATTTTAAAACTGATATAGGATGGGTTTTATTAATTGTATTTTCATGCACGTTGCATAATGAAATCAATAAATCTTGCATCATAAATTGTGTGGGGTAAATTATGGATTAACTGAGTATAATGCTCGCTCACGTATTGATTATTATTGTTGAAGGATTATCGTTTTAGAAGTTGATTCACAAGCAGAAAGTTTATTTTATGTTGATGAATTTTGTTTTAGAAGATGATTAACGCGCACATTAATTCTTTTATGTTGATGGATGGTCGTGGGTGTAGTCTCTTATTACGCGTCGTAATGACATTGACGTGTGAACACTAGAAATTAAATGCTTTGCGCCTTCAAAATAAGACACATTTGATTACATTGTGTTTTATATTGTGTTGTTATATGAATGATTAAGTTGTTAGCTCACTTGGGCCAGGATTTTTATAATGGTGCATGAATGGTTAAGTAATAATATTTATGTGTGCGCCTTAATTTAATGGTGTATGATTGCTTCACCATTGTTCCTTGCACCTAAGAATTAATTATAATGGTGTTTGAGTTTATGTGATTGATTTACTCGCACAATGAATTCAATTGATGTTTAATCTTGCGTCATTGCATAAGTTGACATGAGAATTTTCAGGATTTATTACTCTCGTGTGCAATGGATATTTAATGTTGATGTATGATTGATAACGATCATGGTTACCCGTGCGCCATGTTTAATTGTGAATTAGAATTGATGGATTGATGGTCCTTATGAGATGCATCGAAGGTTTAGGATTTGTACTGTATTGCATCATTATTAATGGTAGAATACAATGATGTTGGGCTGATGTAATTATTATGTTAATACATTGATGTGTGTGTCATGATTCATGGTGATGATATGTCGACCATGTGTCGTATTGGATTAGTAATGATTTATTATTGATTCATTAATTTATGCGATTTATGTGTCGACGATGTCGACTATTTATTATGATGTTTAAATTTTCCTAAGAAATCTTTAAAAAAAAAACGACCTGTTGTATGTCGTTTGGTTGTCATAACGACGGGGCCATTACAGAGTTGTAGCTGGAATCATTATTGGTCTGTAAGTTTTCTTTGTTCTCATTTAATATACTTGGCCTATTTACTTCAAGTATGTGGTTTCATGTGCTTGTATATGTTTAATTTGATTTTAATTGATGAATTTTCTTTTCCTAATATAATAGAGTAGAAGGAAGTTGTGTGTTTCTTGATGTTCATTGTAGGTATTGATTTGTCCTAGAAATTGGATCACAATTGTGGATAGGAGCAGCTAGGACAAATGTCGTAAACATATTACACCTTACTTTACCTTCTCCTCTCTTTCTCAATAATCAAAATGAGTTTATAGGAATGGTAGTTTCCAAATGATTGTTTTTGTCTTGGTATAGGGGTCAGTAATACAAGGGATAGTTCACCTATCCGCAGGGGAATATTTTCCTAAGAAGGAGCCAAGGTTAAAGTAGATTTGTTTTTCTATTCCTAGGGCCATCCCTTTTTGTCATTGTTTTCGGGGAGGTGTTGAAGTTTGCATGTTATTTTATTTTGTTTTCTTTTGTGTGACCCGGAGAAGAAAAAAGATACTTCAGTCACAAGGCCAACTTCATTATACAATTTCTATAGTGTAATAGGCCAAGTGATTTCACTTTGTGTGAGTATTTATAGTTCCTTATCACACTCGTTTTTCATTATATCAAAGGAAAAAAACTAAATTTTCACTTTATTTTTTATTTCATGAATGACTAGACCTAGAGATAGGAAAGGAAACTTTTTTACAAAAACCACCACTCCAAAAATAGGCCCAAACAATCGAGATATTGGTTCTGAAACACTAGAAAGTTTCTTGGAAAGGGAAGCTAGACGATTTGAAAATATTTCAAAAGAGGGTCATTTTCCCTCACTTCATGAAGAAGATATTATATAAATATTGCAGTTCCCCATTCGGGAATCCAATGGAGAGACCAAGATGAAAAACACTTATCCTTCTATCTTACCTCATTTTCAAGGGCTTATTTTTTAGAATTTCGATACTTTCTTGTTTGAGTTTGTAGTTATATGCAGGACATATGAATATACTATTGTTGAACATAAGCTCAAAATGTTTCCTTCTACCTCGAAGGATTCAACTCTAAGATGGTTTATGAGCTTGGAAGGATATAGTATCACAACTTGGGATCAAATGAAAAATACCTTCAGTTAAATATAGAAAGACTATTGTAGAGAAAGAGATAGAAGGGATGATATTTTCAAAATGACTCAAGGACCCGATGAATCTCTAAAAGACTTTGAAGAGATATTTCAACTAAGATACAAGAGAGCTCAAATTTTCACTTGGATGAAGACTTGCTGAAGCTTTTCTTACTTAGATGGGTAAGAAAATATATTATGGAAACATTGAATATCCAATCCAATGGATATATCTATGAGTTGGACTATGATGATATCAAAAGAATATTCAAGAACCACTCAAGGTCCTCAAGAAGTAAAGGTATAAGTAGTCGAGGTTTGCAATTTCAATCTTATAAACCTACAACTCATATAAAGAATAAATTATGCGGGTTAATAAAGGATTTGAAAATTTGATATTTAACTCCAATCCTGCTCAAAATTTTGGTACAGATAATTCTGAAATGTATCCTCAACCATGATATAAACCATCTCCTTAAAAAAACCTAAAACCTATGTATTACCAAGGACCTCCAATTCCTCCTCCATACCATATTTTTCCTAGCATGCCACAAAATCAGTGTAGTCAACCTACAAAAGGATGGAGGCCACAAAACTTTCAACAACCTAGATTACTACCCGTTCCTCCTCAACCTAACAATACTACTCAAAATAGTGTTCCTCCTAAAAAACCTCAACTACATGTTCAACCTACTCCAAATCCTAACAACAAGAAGGTTCAACATATGTATAGTATTGATACAACTTATAAAAATTATTCCTTGGAACTAAAAGAGATAAATGTTACATAAGGAAATATATTACAACAAGAACCCAAGATCATAGAAATTGAATAATATAAGAAAGAAGATATTACCTTACCTCAACCACAAACCCCTCCTTACCCTGAAATATTACAAGAAAAAAAAACTTATACATCTGAGGGAAAGGAATTTTTAGGAGAACTTAAGAATTTGTGCATAAAGATACCTCTCTTACAAGCCCTCAAATATGTACCCATTTCCAATAAATATTTCAAGGAAGAATGCATTAGAAGACTAGGGAGGGGAATAAAATATACCCCTACCATAAATTTTATAGGACAATTAGGTGATGTTATGCTTGGAAAGTTGATTGTACTGAAATACTTGGATCGGGCAAGTCCTCTAGTAAATGTACACATAAAAAACACTTTGATAAAAGATACTCTTAATGATGTAGGGGCTTCTATAAATTATATGACTAAATATACTATGCTAAGACTCAACCTTTAGATATTTTTGAGAGATGTACCCAATATCCTTCAACTTGCAGACATATCCATAGTCAAACCTGAAGGAATGTTGGAAGATATCATAATATCCATTGATTATTGGGAGTACCCTAATGACTTCCTAGTCCCGCAACCCAAGTCTCAATCCAATCTATATCCCCTAATTTTCGGAAGGCCTTGGTTGGCCACAACAGATGCATACATTGGTTGTAGAGAAGACAGTATGATTATAATTGGTGGCCTATTCCAAAATAAAAATGTTCTTTATCCCCTTTCCCAACCGTTGATAACAAAAAATATTCCTATGTGCGTTGAATAAGAATACGACCTGACAAAAACAAATTACTAGCCCATCTACACAATCAACACATTCTTGGTTGATAGTACAATTCACGATGATACTTTCCTTGAAAATTTTGTGCAAAATCAATATCCAACTGATGTGAAAATAGAAGGGATAAATGATGATAATAAATTTGAAATTTATGATGAAATTAACATAGAATTATGGACAAATATATCCAGTGCTGATATAGATGATGCAACTTTAAAAACCATAGAGATCAGCCCTGCAAAAAAACTCAAAATCAACAAAAAACTTACTATTCAGCAAGAACAAAACTTATTAGATGTGTTCAAAAAAAATGTTGAAGATTTTTCATGGGATTATAAAGACTTGAAAGGAATCCATCCTTATATGTCTACTCACCATATTTACATCAAGGAGGATTGAAAACCTGTTAGGAGGCCTCAAAGAAGGATGAAACTTGCAATGAATGACATAGTTAAACAAGAACTTAAAAATTTTATAAACGAGAGATTCAAATACCCAATATCATACAATGAAGGATATGTGTCTATTACTGAAGAATGGGAACACAGATATGTGTCTATTACCGAGAGTTAAACAAGGCTACTAGAAAAGTACATTCCCCCCTACCCTTTATTGACCAAGTCTTGGATGTCTTAGATGGAAGGGAATGTTTTTCATTTCTCTATTGATTTAGTGGATACAACCAAATTAGGATCAATATTGAAGATCAGAACAAAAACAAATTCACTTGTCCCTTACACTTTCCTACAAAGTCTTACCATTTGGCCTATGTAATGCCCCAACCACTTTCCAAAGAGAAATTCTTAGCGTCTTTCAGAGCTCATTCAAAATAAAGTAGAGATCTACATGCATGAATTCACCCCCTATGGAAAGTCTTTTGATGAAGGCTTAGACAATTTATACAAAGTTATCCAAAGATGTAGAGAAATGAACATGTCCCTTAGTAATGAAAAATGTAATAAGATGATGAATGAAGGTATTGTTTTAGGACATCATCTATTATCCAAAGGGATAGAGTTAGACAAAAACAAAATCAAAATAATGACCCTATTTCCTACAACTCTAAAACCAAAAGAAATTAGAAGTTTCCTTGGACATACATGATACTTGTAGGGTTTCAAAATAGTCCCTATTCTCACTCCATTAATCCACTAAAACCTTCACCATTACTTCCATTTTACCTTCATATCACCTTCATATCACCTCCACATCATTACATTTACCTCATCATTGGGTTATAACTATGCTTTTCCAAAATTTATCAATTCTTAACATTTTTAAGTGGATTTTTGGTTAAACTTTAGAAAATAATATGCTTATACTTATACCTAACAATTAGAATGAGTTTGTTGACATGTGTAGGTACGAAAGAAGCTTCCTAGACAACTTTATGTGGCACTCTATGTTCAAATTCGAATTTGAGGAGATCATGGAGGAGATCATTGAGGAGATCATGGAGGATATCATGGAGGATAGGGTTATGTGTC
The DNA here is from genome assembly GCA_009831015.1 of Picea engelmannii. Classification (NCBI taxonomy): domain Eukaryota; kingdom Viridiplantae; phylum Streptophyta; class Pinopsida; order Pinales; family Pinaceae; genus Picea; species Picea engelmannii. The sequence goes on from ML789596.1 coordinate 70,591, forward strand.
TAGATGGTTGAGAAATGTATGGAACTAAAGAGAGATTAGTGGATCACATTTATGAGTTTGTTAACATAGCTCTTGTATAAATAGGAGTGTTACCTCCTCCATTTGTAATCGTGAAGTTTGTAATCCTAGAATTAGAAAGAGTTGTAATCTTAGAGTTGGTTTGTAATGGAAATTTTGAAATAAAGAATCATACTTCGATTTTTCTTCTACATCTGAGTCTCCTTTGAAGCAGTGTGTTTGTGGAGTTATGGAGGGCCCCCATGGCCTCACTTGCATGTTGATTTTCTTATTTTAGGTATAGCTTAATTTATGTTTTTGTTTGATTTCAAGTATGATTGATTTGAACGAGACTTTGTGAGTTGAGTCCTTGTAAGGGGACTGGAGTTTCCGACGAATCTTAGGAATTAGATAACAGATTTTAGTGTGTGTAAGAGATTCTGTGAGTTGAGTCCTTGTAAGGGGATTAGAATCTCAGGCAAACATAAGCACTTTGTTTTTAGTAGGTAGATTTGTTTAAATTGCAGAGGTGTTTAAGTGATAAGGAACCAATGTAGAATCTCTTGTAAAAGAGTATTGGCTCCTGCTACATCAAACCCTCGTGAGAAGGAACCAAAGTACAATCTATTGTAAAAGAGTATTGGCTCCTGCTACATCAAACCCTCCTTTAGGTAGTTGAATCTTTCTAGATCTATATATTTTAGGTAGCGCTTCTAAGTTTACCTTCTCGGGGTGACATTAAATGAACTCTGATTAACATCATGAATTAGAACTAAAAATTTTGGCGTCGTTGCTGTGGAAGTGAAACTAGAAGGATTTTAATTATTTTATGCATTTATTTTTATGGACTAATTTGTGGAACTTGGTGACAGCAGGTTCGTAAAGGAGTTCAAAGTTTGGCGCATTTTTTTCGCACATAGTTAATTTAAATTCAGTGTTTGTTTTAAACCCCCCATTTTCTCACTAATCCATCTACGGATGAAGAATTTGATGATGATAAACAGGTACTTCTTGGAGAGCAAGAACAATAATGAAGATTGTTTTCAAAAGAACCTTGCGCCAACTCCAAGAATAAGACAAGTTACTCACATTCTTGCAAACAATTAGGTAAAAATTTTAAATCTTGATGTGAGCATTTTTGAATTTTTAATCTGTAGATGGCTTCACTAGAAGCATTCTTTTACTTAGAAAATAAAACATCTTTCAAGTTAATGTAGAATAGCTTAAAAATAAAAAAAATAAAACGATATCTCGTAGAATTTCGTCGTAGAATTTCCTTGTAGAATTTTCTTTTAGTCTTATTTTAAATCATCATGAATAAATGAATAAATTCGCATTTCTATGTCTTGTTTCGATATCACGGGTGACCCAGAAGCTTGATTATCGGAAAGCTTTGTCTTCCGAGAGTCTAAATTCCCCCGCGACATTGCAGAAAGAGTGTAGATAATGCGAGGTTTGATAACAGATCTTAATTGTGTTTTATCCATCCATGCTAACCTGCAAAATAAATGAAAACAAACCAAGAGATTAGTGCTGAAAATTGATCTGTGCATTTTATAGATTATAAGAAATTTGCAATTATTTGTTGGCCAAAAGTTAACATTGTTTGATATGCTACTTGATCTCCCTGGCTAGCTAGATGATAACCGATCATTGAATTAAAACCCCTCAAGCATCTAGTATTGGTTCAGTTTAAGGTTTTGTGTAGCCTACATCATTATCCTGTACAAGTTCAGAGGAGAATACAAATTATGAAGGACAACTTCTATGTAAAGAAAACAATTAAGCTCAATATTTTCAAAAAGTGGTATATCACTGGCACTTGAAATACCACTACTACATTTGTCCTTTACTAGAAAGCCAAAATAAATGGGAATGTATCTCGGCCAAAGCTGGACTCAGGTATTTATTTATTTAAAATCCATGTACACAATTGGATAAGAGGCAAGAGTCAATATACAGACTTCATAATAGATGCTCAAGTCTTCTTTGCACTGATTGATGTTGTGTTATCCCATCCTATGAAAGGAAGTTATCCTCAACGTTGATGTCCCTGTAAGTCTTGGTCAACACAAGGGATATAAGGTGACTAAACAAGGGACATCCATGATCAGAACTAAATGGGAAGCTGTGTCTCCAAAGAACCGGTTACCTCCACTTTTGTTTATCAATGATCAAGGAATTGGAATTCAACTTGCACATCTTGGCTTGGAAGCTTCAACAATAGGAGCTACACGGCGTTTGAATTTAGCAGATAAAAATGTAGAGATTGAGTCTATGAAAGGGCAATGCATGCAATTATTCCTGCAACGGTAATATTTTTCAACTTTTCCACAGTCGAAAACAATCGAGATCTCATGGCCTGCGCCATTGCAAACCCTCTGTTCCTCTTTGAGAATTTAATGGACTGCTAATACAACATTGTTCTCATACATTTGAGCAGACCCTGCTTTCTTCTCTGAAAAGAAATGAATCTGAGATCTCACCACCGAGTCTCCACGGCGTGGCCTGCATTCAGGATAATGTTCCCTTCATAAACGATAGTCCTCAAAACATCTTCGTTCCAAATCGATTTAGCAATTACAAATAACAGTATCATCGCCAAAGATGACTTCAAGAGAAGGCAAACGCGTTAAAAGAGAAATGTCGTTACGTTGGAGATAGCAAGAGCGCCATGGACGAGTACACATCCAAAATCTTCATGGGAGGCAACAAATTGATTTGAATCTGAGCCTTCCTTCACACGATTTGATGGATTACGTGCAGATTTCACACGATTTGATGGTCGGCAGCAGATAATGAGGCAGTTGCAATGGTGTGAAAGAGATCTCAAGGTCGGGTTACCAGGAAAGAAATGAATGAACTATACACTTTACCACTCCAGCAAGCGAAGCGATCCAGAAGATCGCTCGTTGCACCTTATTGTATTGTTGCCTGAGAATCGCTAGTGATTCAAGTGGGGAGGGAGTTTGGAAACACTGAAGTAAAGGTAAGATTGTTTCATGCCAAGCTGCTCAATGGAAACGACTCTAGAGTGGGGATTGTCTCCAAAAAGTCTGATTGTTTTGCTGGGTGTTGGTGCATGGAAGAATTCTAATAGAGGAGAATATGAAGCAGCGAGGAATTCAGGAGCCATTGAGGTATTCTGTCTGGCTTCAGAAGAAACAACGCAACATCTTTTCCTAGACTGTGCACCTGGATTCAAAACTGGCACCATCTCCGGCTAATCCTATAAGCTCATTTTGATTAGGACATTGATGAAATGATATTGATATCTCTATGCGCACCCACTGATATGAGGTAAACTTCCTTTTTCAGTGCTGATTCAACTGCTTAAGTATTGCCAGACTTCAAGGTGGAGAAGATTCATCAGATTTTAATTAAGGAGGAGGAGAAACGAGCTAAATAGAATATTAGACAGTGGCTAGAGGAGGATAACGCAGAGAGAAGGCAAAAGTTAGGATTGCCAGCTAAAGATCCAAATAAAGTTAAAACTCCACCACCTGCAGTTGAGGAAATAAAGGTTTCATTGCCAGTGAGACTTGCAACAAAGACATAATAAATGCACAACTGTGTCCATTCACTTAAACAGAGACATAATGAAAATTATGCAAAAGTGAAGAGAGCATTCCAAACTCTTTTGACATACATAGGTAATGTTGCGAAAAAATAAAAATCTAGATGAGAAGAAGTTTCAAAAAATTCATCTCAGCAATCCCTCATTCCAGGAGCGAGTGGGTAGCTTGAATGAAGGAGTTCAATTTCTTGAGCTGTGTGGCTTTGTTAAGGATGAAAGTGGTGAATTTTTGTTTCTGCCTCTCAATATATTGGACATGCCAATACTGAAGTCCGTTAAATCCTCCCTGATCCGTGCTATGTGATTATTTTTATCTGTATGCCCACAAGTTGCTGGTAGATGGTTGCGCTCTTTTGTTCAAAGAAGAAGAAAGAAACAAGTCGGGCAAGTTGATGCAAACAAGCAGCTAGAAAGGTTAAAGGTCATTCCAGCGGTGGAGATGGTCAAAGTGGAAGCAAAAGTGTGTCAGAGATCTGTGGTTTTATCATTGTTGTTTTTGGGACCGTCACAAGTTTTGAAGAAGTATTATGCCTTTTATTTTTCATACTAAGAAGTTTTACACTGCCTTAAACTTAGCAGCACTACTTCTTGGATTCTGGAAGCTTAATATCTGCACGGTTTGCACAAAAAAAATAATGACACAGGAAAAATTAGTTTTCATCCTGAATTTTTATTTTTATTTGATGCATTTGTATTAACATATTGCCAGTTTTAAATGATGCAGATTTTGGCAAATACAAGATCGATTGATGACGACATGTGAAATTCGATATCAAAAAATGAAAATCATGAAACAATTTTGACGATGGTCGGGATTTTCATAATTGCAATGAAATTAAAAATTTTATAAGAAGGGAATTAATTATACTGATTTCATATTTTAAAATGGATTTATAAAAAATCATAGAATTGGGCCAAATTACACATTTGATTTTACTTAAATCTGTTTCATTGGCATTTAATTTTTTCATAAACAAACTAAGTAGAAATTGATCACTTTTGCTTGAATATATTTATGTTTTGTGAATGCCAAGTTTTTGCAGGTTTGCGTTAATCAGATGATCATTAAAGGAATCTAATTTGTCGACAGTTGCACTTCCAACAGATCAATTTTATGATGAATCATGTGAATAAGTCCATATTCATTACAACCAGTCTTTTCTTCCCTTTGTAAAATTGTGAATCCCAATGAGTCCTCAATGCAAGAAAAAATTCCCTTTTTCCAACAAGTTTCAATCATGCAGTCAAATCTACTTCTTTTCATGCACTTCTTTTTCTTCACCCCTAACCGAGAAACTAAAACCAAGAAGCTCACTTATTGTCATTTTCCTTGTCATTTCCATTTCCTTTTTCCTGCCATTTTCATCTTCCGCCCATAAAACCATGCTTCTATATATCACTGAATCAAAGTCCTAGAGTCTAATTATCTTTGTAAAACCACCTAGAGGCTTGCATGCCTTAATGGAAAGTACTCTTGCCAATGAACAATGGGAGTACATTAATATCCCTTGTTTGTTGGATCTTGTAGGTAACTCGACCACAACAAACTTATTCGTACCTACAAAGATGTGTTAGGCATCTTGACTCCCACTAGAATCAATGGTGGGAGATCTCATGTTGACTAGTGGCATTCATTAATGGCCACTAAGTCAACAACTTATTTCTTTGTTCGACACCAACACATTTAATCACATAGTAAGATTTGTGCCATCGACCATTGAAGACTTGAAGAGACATAATTTGTAGCAGATGAAGCAGATTTCCTTTCATTCTTTCTCAGTTTGTCATGATGTAACGACCCCTTCGTTACGTCTACGAATAGCGAAGTACAATAGGAAAATTTTTCTTTTTCTTTTCTTTTTAACAAATAAGATATTAACAACATCACCTAATGCACTAAGGTGACACATGATCAAAATATAAACAACTCTACATATCAT
>ML789596.1:83321-95492 GCA_009831015.1 Picea engelmannii
CATGTGTAGGTACAAAAGAAGCTTCCTAGACACCTTTATGTGGCACTCTATGTTCAAATTCGAATTTGAGGAGATCATGGAGGAGATCATTGATAAGATCATGGAGGAAATCATGGAGGATATCATGGAGGATAGGGTTATGTCTCTAGATGGTTGAGAAATGTATGAAACTAAAGAGAAATTAGTGGACACCTTTATGTGGCACTCTATTTTCAAATTCGAATTTGAGGAGATCATGGAGGAGATCATTGAGGAGATCATGGAGGATATCATGGAGGATAGGGTTATGTGTCTAGATGGTTGAGAAATGTATGGAACTAAAGAGAGATTAGTGGATCACATTAATGAGTTTGTTATCATATCTCTTGTATAAATAGGAGTGTTACCTCCTCCATTTGTAATCCTGAAGTTTGTAATCCTAGAATTAGAAAGAGTTGTAATCTTAGAGTTGGTTTGTAATGGAAATTTTGAAATAAAGAATCATACTTCGATTTTGCTTCTACATCTAAGTTTCCTTTGAAGCAGTGTGTTTGTGGAGTTATGGAGGGCCCCCATGGCCTCACTTGCATGTTGATTTGCTTATTTTAGGTATAGATTAATTTATGTTTTTGTTTGATTTCAAGTATGATTGATTTGAACGAGACTTTGTGAGTTGAGTCCTTGTAAGGGGACTGGAGTTTCCGATGAATATTAGGAATTAGATAACATATTTTAGTGTGTGTAAGAGATTCTGTGAGTTGAGTCCTTGTAAGGGGATTAGAATCTCATGCAAACATAAGCACTCTGTTTTTAGTAGGTAGATTTGTTTAAATTGCAAAGGTCTTTAAGTGAGAAGGAACCAATGTAGAATCTCTTGTAAAAGAGTATTGGCTCCTACTACATCAAACCCTCGTGAGAAGGAACCAAAGTACAATCTCTTGTAAAAGAGTATTGTCTCCTGCTACATCAAACCCTCCTTTAGGTAGTTGAATCTTTCTAGATCTATATATTTTAGGTAGCGCTTCTAAGTTTACCTTCCCGTGGTGACATTAAATGAACTCTGATTAACATCATCAATTAGAACTAAACATTTTGGCGTCGTTGTTGTGGAAGTGAAACTAGAAGGATTTTAATTATTTTATGCATTTACTTTTATGGACTAATTTGTGGAACTTGGTGACAGCAGGTTCGTAAAGGAGTTCAAAGTTTGGGGCATTTTTTTCGCACATAGTTAATTTAAATTCAGTGTTTGTTTTAAACCCCCCATTTTCTCACTAATCCATCTATGGATGAAGAATTTGATGATGATAAACAGGTACTTCTTGGAGAGCAAGAACAATAATGAATATTGGTTTCAAAAGAACCTTGCGCCAACTCCAAGAATAAGACAAGTTACTCACATCCTTGCAAACAATCAGGTAAAAAATTTAAATCTTGATGTGAGCATTTTTTAATTTTTAATCTGTAGATGGCTTCACTAGAAGCATTCTTTTACATAGAAAATAAAACATATTTCAAGTTAATGTAGAATAGCTTAAAAAAAAAAAAAAAAATGAGATCTCGTAGAACTTCATCGTAGAGTTTCCTTGTAGAATTTTCTTTTAGTCTTATTTTAAATCATCATGAATAAATTCGCATTTCTATGTCTTGTTTCTGTATCACAGGTGAGCCGGAAGCTTGATTATCGCAAAGCTTTGTCTTCCGAGAGTCTAAATGCCCCTGCGACATTGCAGAAAGAGTGTAGATAATGCGAGGTTTGATCAGAGATCTTAATTGTGTTTTATCCATCCACGCTAACCTGCAAAATAAATGAAAACAAACCAAGATACTAGTGTTGAAAATTGATCTGCGCATTTTATAGATTATAAGAAATTTGCAATTATTTGTTGGCCAAAAGTTAACATTGTTTGATATGCTACTTGATCTCCCTTGCTAGCTAGATGATAACCGATCATTGAATTAAAACCCCTCAATCATCTAGTATTGGTTCAGTTTAAGGTTTTGTGTAGCCTACATCATTATCCTGTACAAGTTCAGAGGAGAATACAAATTATGAAGGACAACTTATATGTAAAGAAAACAATTAAGCTCAATATTTTCAAAAAGTGGTCTATCACTGGCACTTGAAATACCACTACTACATTTTTCCTTTACTAGAAAACCAAAATAAATGGGAATGTATCTTGGCCAAAGCTGGACTCAGGTATTTATTTATTTAAAATCCATGTACACAATTGGATAAGAGGCAAGAGTCATGATACAGACTTCAGAATAGCTGCTCAAGTCTGCTTGCCACCGATTCATGTTGTGTTGGCCCCTTGACTCCCACTAGAATCAATATTGGCTCCTTCCTACATCAAACCCTCCTTTAGGTAGATGAATCTTTCTAGATCTATATATTTTAGGTAACGCTTCTAATTTTACCTTCCCGGGTTGACATTAAATGAACTTTGATTGACATCATCAATTAGAACTAAACAATACTATAGGAGGTTCGTCAAGCATTTCGGTAAGATAACTTCTTCTCTTTTTACCTTGTTGTCGAAAGATGTAGATTATTGTTGGACCCTGAACTTCCAACAAGGTTTTGAAATGATAAAAGATAAATTCGCAGTTGCTACTGTGCTACAAGGTCCCAATTGGGCTCTTCAATTTCACATTCACACTAATGCATCAAACAAGTTTGTAGGAGAAATTGTAGGACAAGATGAAAACAATAAACCTTATGCAATTTATTTCATAAGTAAAATTTGGTTCGTGCAGATCTCAACTACATTGTTACAGAAAATTAACTATTAGTGGTAGTTCACGCTCTTAATAAATTTAGACACTGTGTTACAGGGTATAAAGTGTTTTCACATAAAAATCATGAAACCACTATATACTTGATGAATAATCCTGACATTAATGGTAGGATGATTATATGGTTTCTTATTACAATAATTTGATCTAATATTTCTTGATAAGCCTGGAAAGAAAAATGTAGTTGCATATTTCTTATCCTGGTTAATTATTGCTACTAAAAAAGACATGATGGATGAATGGTTCCGTTATGAGAACCTATTTACCATATCAACACAAACTGCCTTCTTTCTTTATATAGAAAATTATATGACAATAGGAAATTTCCCTCATCATTTCTCCTAGACGGAGAGATGCGATATTATCTAGAAAAGTTCATCCTATAATTGGGTAGTAGGATATTTGTTCAAACTTTTCCTAGACCATATTTTTAGGACATCCATAAGAGAATATGAGGTGCATGATATCCTCCATGTGTGTCATGATGAACCATGTGGATGAAATTATATATCAACGAGTAAAACCTACAAGATTTTACAAGTTCGATATTATTGGCCAACCCTATATAGAGATGCTTAACAATACAATTCACATTGTGATGAATGCCAAAGAATGGGGAACCTTACAAAGAGGAATGAGATGAATTTACAACCCCAAGTATCATTGGAACCATTTGACAAGTTGGGCATGGACTTCATAGGACCAATTGATCCTCTATCAAGGAAAAAGAAGAACATACTTGTATGCACTGATTATTTGAAAAAATGGGTTGAAGTCAAAGTTATGAAAGATGTCACTTAATATAATGTAGTTTCATTCCTCCAAGAATGCATATTATCAAGGTTTGTTTATCCAAGAGAGATAGTAACATATCAAGGGCCTTAATTTACATCAAGACTTATTGAATAAATCATGAAGGAACACAACATCTGTCACGGGAAGTTAATACCCTACCATCCACAAACAAATGGGCAAGCTGACGTCAACAATCAAGAATAGAAAACATCATCACAAAAACAATCAGCATGAACAATAAATATTGGTCAAATAAACTCATAAAATCATCATGGAAATACAAAATTACATGGAAAACTACCACAAGGCTTACTCCTTTTGATTTATTCTATGGTAAGAAATCGATTCTCACTATTGAATTTGAATATCATACATTGAGAATGAAAACTCAATTATATACTAATTTATCATCAGCATAAAAAAAATATTGAGCCAACTAAATTCCTTATATGAGTATATGATGCAAGCCCTATTAAACACTGAATTAGTGGAGAAAGAAAGAAAATATTGGCATGGAGAAAATATTAAGCATAACAAGTTCAAATAGGGGGATTTGGATTTGTTATATAAATCGGTATTTAAGAAATTCACTGGAAAGTTGATGACTAGCTAGTTAGTACCCTACATTATTTATAAATTTTATAATAATGGTTCAGTATAGATCATAACCATTGATGAGGAAGGAATACCCCCAGTGGTGAATAGATTAATACTAAAGGTTTACAACAAGCTACTAACAAAAGAGGAGTTCATAGAAACAATGAGGACAAAAAAATTGGATTTGATTGATAGCAAATATACTCTCAATCCAACCCAAGAAACAAAATATGAAATAAAAAGAGAAAAAAAAGGAATTAAAATTATGGATGTAAACCTCTAAGAGGCATCTAGGAAAGATCTATGGGTGAAAACCTCCAATGAAGGCAGTCTCAAATTTGAGGAATAAATAAATATCATCATCAATAAAACCTTCTGGGGGATTGATGAGTTAGGGCATTGGTAAAAACCAGTAATGACACTTCTTCCTTGAAAAAAAGAAAAAAAAAAGAAAAGAAAAATATTTTAAAGTACTAATATTTTGTTTTGCAGGTACCTAAGACACCATTTGCAGTAATCATATGCACAAGGAGAAATAAACAAATAGTCACCAATTATAAAATCAAATCACTAAGAAACCTGATGTGATTTTTTTTTTCTTCTTCATCATTCATCAGTGCCACTTTCCATACTAAACCAATAAACTTTTACGTTTTGTTTTCAATAAAAAAGTAACTTACAAGGTTATCCTACAGATTTATACAAGACCATTTTATAGGTTCTACATGATCAACCTACAAGACCAAATATACAAGAAATGGCAAGCATTCAAGAGTAAAAATCAACATCAACAATCAATTTATCAATATCAACAACACAATAATATTATACAACCATTTCATCAACACAATCAACAATCGAGCAAGAAAAATCACATTTCTACATGATACTATGTATCCTGTAGAAAATATTCAAAATATACAAGATGCTCTATATCCTATAAAATGATTGTAGTATTGGCTTAAAAAAATATGTCAAAATGACCTAAGAATCATCAAGTGACCAATCACCATTGCAATTAATCCAACCACCTGCAAAAATAAAAATTAAGATAGATGCAAATGTTAGGGACCTAAACTCCCTAACCCCTCACGTAGATAGCATAATATATTTCCATGTAATAAAGGAAAATATTAATAACGCCTATAAATAAGGAAGAATAAGTCAAATTTAAGAAGACCTAATAGAATCTTTCTCTTCTAAAAGGATCTTTCACTAGATTTTTCTTTTGGATAGACAGATTTAGTATAAATAGGAGTAGAGGGTATGAGAAGTTTTGTCTTGGATATTATTGTAATAGAGATATTCTCTGTTGGACGTTTCCCCCTCGAAGATGCAAGTGAACATTGCTATCGTTAATCAAGGTTCTCTTTTAGGTGTTATTGTGGTATTGTTATGGTTATATCTTTGTTGTTTTTCCATTTCTAGCTAAAATATTTTTGTTATGCATACTATTTTATATCTCGAATACTACAAGTGGTATCATAGCACTTTCCTTGGAAAAACATTGTGGGTTAATTTGTCTCGGGGTAGAGAGGTATTTCGACGTCTTAAAGCTACATAAATATGTTGTTACGTCCATAAACCTGCAGTCGGGAAGTCATACAGATGGGAAATACAAAAAGGCGATGAGATGGGACGTATGATCCCCTTATGGAGAAGTTATTGGATCTTCCTCTTGATCTCCTCATTTTCTAATAGAGAGTGGTGATACACTGGCCCATTGGGTAGAGATGTTCCTAGGTTCAGATCGATGGGATGCTTGACCTGGTAGTGCAGAGGTACCCCAGTAGGAGAGGAGAAGATATATAAGTATTCTTCCATGAATGTATTCACTTACTTATGTTGTGTGGAGAGATCGACCGCAGAGGCCCTGCATGTGGCTATGATATTTCGCTCACGCTGAGAGAGAATCACGAAGAAGACAAATTTCCCAGTGTGAGAGATGAACTTGCTACATTGTTTGGAAGAGATCAAGGAAATAACACTAGGAGGGACTGCCTCGGGTATCCTGTACAATTTCCTGTTCAACATAATAATAACACTACGAGGCCTAGACTCATATACAACATGATGTTTCTATAAATACGTTTGGCCCAAAATAACATTACAATCTTTGAGAGGAGAAACATCACATAATACCTCGTCTTTGAAGGGAATGATGTCGTATGATATTCGACACTATTGGTTGATGTGGAGATCGCTTCCTTGGTGGATCCATCCAATGGTGTAGGGTTGTGGGTGCGACATTGTTGGCAAGGCCAATCTCTTGATGACCTCTGCTGAGATGAGGTTCTTCTGGATACTTCTATCAACGATGAAGTGTAACAAGGTGCCTTTTACCCACATCTGTGAATGGAAGAGGCACGTGCCTTCTTCTGGCTTGTCTGGTTGACTAGGCTGAAGATTGGTGGTAGCAATGGTGGAAATGGGTTCCACGTCAATGATCCATCTTACCCTTTCTGGCTCTGACTCAGATTTAAAAACCACATATGATTCATAGGATTTCACTTCGGCCACCGACGACTTCTTTGAGTGGTATTCAATAATGTTATGCCAAGGGCTCTTATGGAAGTCTCACCACTTTCCCATATCTTTCTTTGTCTTTCTGGTGTCCTTCTTTTCTTGCATCTTGGACTCATTGTGCTGATAATTTCCATATTTTCTCTATCCTTTGTTCTGTGGTTTGGGCCTGCCCCTTCCTAGATTTTTCTTTGAGGGGTTCCCAATCCCAAATTGACGCGTCTTTAGTTTGAGCTTCTTCTTGAATTTGACGACATATCGGTAAGATGTGCCCCAGGAAGAGATGTACATAAATTCCATTTTGTTCCATATGTATCTATGCAGAGCATTGCGATACTTGAGCACCATATGTCACTCTAAATATTTGATACCAATATTGGTGTGCAAGGTATGGAAGATATTTGTGAACTCTGACACTGCCTGGTCTCTTTGTTGTCACAGTGTGGTCCATTTGGTATACAATTCGTCATAACTTTCTAAAAGGTAGTATGGTTCCTTAATAGCATCCCTGAAGGATTCCCAGAAGGCCATGACTATAAATAATGAGGGTTCCTCTGTTTCCTTTTTCTCACAGAAATTTTCCCACCAATCTTTGACATGGGGAATGACTTTGAGGAGTGCAAAAGTAATCTTTTCTCTATTCAAAAATTTGTGGACAGAAAAATAACCTTCTAGTAGATTCAACTAGCTGTCTACAACATATGCGTCTATATGACCTTCAAATATAGGAATATTGAAGTTGATTTGTACCTTGAAGGGGGTGGCGCCTCTAGTCGAGGAAGATGTGTTGCATGTTGGTAGCCGCCGAAGGATTTGCATGAAACTATTCATCAACTCGTTCCTCTATTGTGTGGGGGATTCCTCAAGCAACATTTTGAAAGGATCTCATGTCCCATGGTATTTATTTTCTCCTACCATGAGAGTTCACTTGGGAATGCGAGAGATTTTTTCCTCAAGAGAAACAAGCTCGAGACCCAATTCTTTGTACCCTGACCTCATTGGGGACATGCATTAAGATGACAAGGAGCAGAATGCTCTAATACCACTGATCCATATTTTATGAGCATAATGAAACAAATACAAATTATTAAAATATTCTTCACAAATAATAACAAACATACAGAAAAATTGGTTTTCTATTCAATAAGGAAATAAGATGAAACTATAAAATGCAGCGAAAAACAAGCTTGCTAGAATGTTGGCAGCTTATCTCTAAGAAGAGATGTGACGGCTGCGCTCATTCACTAGAAGATGATTCCAGTGAGTCTCTTAAGGCCTTTTTACAATAAACAGGAATTTCAAAAACCCTAGACATCCAAAAACCTAACCCTAGGAGATGAAGCACCAAAAGTCATGTGGGCCCCATTTGGGTAAGTTAGTAAATCAACTTCCCGGGGTCATAAATTTTGCATATTATTTTCGTTTTAGGCGCACGATAGCCCGTTGGACAGGTATCATTGAGGAGATTCATTTTGGGGTATCAATAAGAGCCTTTAGCTATCATTGAGAATATCAATCCCAAAAAACCTTCATTTATGCTCTCAAAATGGTCCTAAAAGTTAAAAATTGCTAAAAATAGTAAATTGCCAAATTTGCCAGAAAACTATTTTGAGCGAGTTGGAAAAGGAGGGTGGCCGCCTATATCCACCTAGATCAGTGAAGGCCTGCTATGATACCAATTTTTGGACACACTTACCACACTGAAAGGGGGGGTGAATCAGTGTAGGGATCTTTTTCAACTTCCCTTTCGCAAAAACTCCTTAGTTAGCAATCATCATTTACCCATCACTTATTACTGTCATTTATAACCAGTTGTATTTGAACATATATCAAAAATAGATAACAACAACATATATCGTCAATCATCCATCACCACAAATAACACAATATGTATGTACAATTTTCTTTTTATTATGGACTACAATCCTTAGATTTATCAACAACAACTGAATAGAGTAACAACTCCACAAGAGCACCAGCTTTGCAATGCAAGACTCAACTTACACAACTTAGAACCAACTGAGAAGAGGATTCAATCCTCGATAGATACCAATCTTTCAACAAGTATGTGACTTTTCAGTAGTGCATCATGTGTATGTACGCGCCCTACTAGTAGTACAACTCGTGTATGTATGTGGCCTATCTGTAGTACAACCTGTGTATGCCCTTTGAAAAAATACAATTTTCTCTCCTTGAAAAAATCACATCCTCTACAACCTTTAGTCACATCCACTTCTTCCTTTTAGTGTCCAATATGTACCATAACCAATCACAACACATCGATGCTCTCCAACAAATTACTCATGCTCCTCAACAATACACTATGAATGCTACTTAATCATGTATAAGAAACCAGTACACTATGGAAATCATATCAGTATTGAAACATAAGAGTTTTTCTCACTCTATCAATCAACCAAAATAAACCATATCATGATAGCCATACCAAGAATGCCTTAAGCATTCACCATACCATAAGAAAAAGTACCCATCAAGACAATCATGTAACCATACCAGAACTTCTATTACAGATCTGATCCCATAGAATGTAGATCTGGAACTTGCTTCAGAATTCAGGAACCTAGCACCATCTCAAACTCAAGTATACATGATTTTCTTCAACCGTACGCACTCTGATCTCCTTCAGCCCGCGTGTGTGTGCACCCTGCCTCACTGTAGCCCATGTATGTACGCATTCTAGCTCATTGTAGCCTGCGTGCTCCTTCGTAAACTAGGTTTTTTGAGCTTCCGAAACTTTCTCCATCAATATCTCAGACTTGCGGAAAATTTGATGCACCCATGAGAACTTGGAATCATTCTCTTACTCAGAAAAGATCTTTAATATATGCTCAAGAGAGTTTTTTTACAAGATATCCTTGCCTCTTATTTATACTCTCCAAGTAGCTTCCTTAGAAGCATCCACTAGGCCACTTTGTCCACATAGTCACCTTTATCCAACTTTTTCCACTTAGCCATTTTTTTCACATGACCACTTGTCCATTAAACCTACTTTCCTTATTTTTAGGGTTAACCCTCTTATAACCACTTTCCATAATTATAAAGTTCTCCATTAAATTTATTATTTAAATAATCCTCTTTGACTTCATGAGTTCACTTTATTATTTAAATAATTTCTTCTTTGTAAGAACTTTGACTTCTTTGACCTTTTGGGGCTTCTATCCAACACATGAGGGTCCTCCAACTTCGTAAGGCCATAACTCTCAAACAGTGAGGAGTTATGTGACGTTCCACATGTTAGAATATAGAAGATGGTGTGCTCGTTTTACCATTGATGATACCCTCGTCACCCAACCACAGGCCGAATCCTCCCTCCGAGAACCTTAACGTTGACCTGAGAATTCCTCCGGAAGCAAACCCTAAGCTAGATAGCCAAACAAAGAGCAACGCATCTCTCCCAAAGGATAGCGCAACACAAAAGACTGATCAGATGTTCCAAACCCTAGCCAGGAGAAATCCAAGCCAATACTGAAACTAGTTGTTGTTGCAGCTGCACCTGCAACCCTCCTCCAAACCTGAACACCAACTACAACTGCAGTGTGCACCAACTGGGAAAACTGCAGTCCTGAGATGTGACAAATGAGAACTGGCACCCTGTATTTATACTGGTTCTGCCAGATTTGCTAGGGCTGACTTCTCCTTCTGGATAGTGTCTGTTCAGTATATTATTATTATTTCTGGCCGACTTCTTCTCTTGGAGGCTACTAGCCTAATATAAATTATCTTCTTGAGCCAACAAGGTTTCTAGGGTTATTAGCCAATTCATTAGGGTTTCTCTTGCTTCTCAGAGTCTTCTATTCTTGTCAGGCTCACATGTGGGGATAAATATCTCCCGCAGCTACCATAATATTAACACTCCCTCCTATCTAGAGAGGTATTTACAGGTAATGTACTTGAGCACAAAACATACCATTCACCCAGTAGCATCAATATAGTCATCTAGACTATTTCATGACTAGATCATGAGCATCACCATCACCATCAAATGCATCATCTCTCGAAACCATACTTCATCTGAGTAGTTAGATATGATGTTGGATAAGTCACTCTCACCATAGAGTGATACAAGAGGAGTAAAATCTCTGAACTATTTTCCATCTGGAAAATCTTTGTTCATCATTCATCTGAATGATCATCTCCAATAATTTGTTGATAGTCTTCAAGGCAATTAGAACAAGGATAGAACACACCTGTGTCTATTCATAGTAGTACACAACTACAATCGAGTGGTTAACTACCACATCAAGTAACACACAAGTAATTGATCAACAACGTATAGTTGCGAGTAGTGAAACACATTCACCATAGTAGTCCTCATCTACTGTCATATAATATTCATAACAAACATCTGAGAGAATCCTGCATAGAAACAATGTTATGATAAAAACTGTATCATATGGGCCAATCTTTCACTCACGTATGTGAGATATGAAAGAATGTCTGCCACCACAGTAGTCTTCATCTGCATAGAAACAATGTCATCATAAAAACTGAATCATCTGGGCCAATCTTTCACTCACGTCTGTGAGATCTGAAAGAGTGTCTGCCCTCAGTATAGAATATCAACAATGATCATCTGGGCCAATCTTTCACTCACGTTTGTGAGATATGAAAGAATGTCTGCCCTTAATATATAACATCAATAATAATCATCTGGGCCAATATTTCACTCACATCTGTGAGGTCTGAAAGAATGTCTGCCCTCAACATAGAATATCAATAATAGGCTATCTGCCCCATTCTTCTCAACCAAGGAAGAAGGATTGTTTCTGATTTCTGGACCTGGACCATTTCCCACCCTGGGCCATTCTTCTGACACTAAAAAAAGTGTAACCTGGAGATAATGAGTCTTCCCTCGAGAAATGCTTGAACCATTCCTTACCCTGGGCCATTCCTCCGACACTAAACAAAGTGTAACCTAGAGGGAATGAGTCTTCCCTAAGGAATGACTGTCCTGGACTATTCCCCACCCTGGGCCATTCTTCTTAGACTAAACAAAGTGTAACTTGTAGAGAATGAGTCTGTCCTCGAGGAATAATTGTCCCTGATTGCTGAGCCTGGACTACTCCCCACCCCGGTGCATTCCTCTGACACCAAACAAGGTGTAACCTGGAGTGAATGAGGCTACCCTCGAGGAGTAACTGTCTGGACCATTCCCCACCCTGGGCCATTCCTCCGACACTAAACAAAGTGTATCCTGGAAATAATGAGTCTACCCTCGAGGAATGTCAGTCCTGCATCAACCTCCAAAACGGACGATTCTTTGAAACTACTCACAACTGTGATCTTCGAAAGAATGACTGCCCGACGAGGTGGACCATTCTACTTGACCACTACACAGAGTGACTGCCAAGAAGAATGACTGTCCTAGACCACTCCCCATAATGGGAAGTCGTTGTCTATGATACATCAACAATCAGTCTGCCTCCCATGTTAACTACAATGGGAAGCCACTGT
>ML789596.1:95910-168482 GCA_009831015.1 Picea engelmannii
TCAATTTCTTCTAGAGAACATTCTTTGCATTCATCTGATGTAGAATTCTGACTCATGGATGTTGCGGATAATATAATGACTTATATAGAGACAAGTCTGGTGTACTGGAATAATCAATCATCATAGTCTTCTCCCTCCATCTGAGAGAACCTCTGGTTATGGATTTCGCAATGCTTTCATTCATAAGTCTTCCGTACACTGTTCTTCATCATGACTTTCAGTTCTTCTGCTTGATTTCTTTTAGTGAGTTCATATCAGGCTTGGTAATCTTGTGATTCTTTGATGCAATGACTGGTTGTTCTGATTCTTATTTCTTGGAATCTTCATGTTCTTCTTCATTTTTTTCTTTAGCTCTTGGGTCCATGGAGTTTCTTATAGATTCCATGCCCTAGAGATTCCACTTCTTACCTTCATCATCGGTTCACGGATCTAGATGGACAACCAGAAATACTTTAAGGCTTTTCTTTGAAGAGGTCTTCTTCTGCGGTTGAGATGAACATGTTTTGTCTTTCATCGTTGTTACCATGGATATATATACCTTTCATCATCTTCAATGGATCATAGGATTAGCTCCCTCCTAATCCTTGCTTCATGTAAGAGTGCATATAATCTTCTCCCTTCGTTTGACTGAGTGCATGCTTCTGTCTCTATCCTTATTGTCTTATACAATCTATAATAGACTCTCTTGTCTAATAGAGTCCATGCTTCCGTCTTAGATGTTGTCATAAGTCTTTCTTCATTTTCCTTTCGATTGTTGACTTCTTTCTGTCTTTACTTTTTCCAAGTCTCTTCAAGATTGATTTCTGATTTCGGTCTTATCTTGTAATGTCTTCCACATGATTTGTATTTCATCCTTTCATATGTATTATCTAATGATATTCATCCTTGTCTTGTGGTTCTTTCATAGGTATAGTTCTTCTTGGAACACATTATCTTCCAAGAGGTAGATATACAAGATATGTACAGAGACGATGAAAGCAAGATATGTACAAGAAAATAAGAGGATTGTTGTTACCTTTTAGTAGAAGAAGTCTCTTCCATCCTGCTTAGTCTTCTTTGCTGGTTCCTTTTCTTCGGCAATCGATGCTTCATGTTTCTCCTTCCTTTTCTTTATCTCGGGAGACTGATTTCTGTAGTGCCCGTACTTCTGACAGTTGAGGCATTGTATTTCTGAAATATCTTTTCTTTGTTTTGGCTTCTTTCTTGAATCAAACTTTATTTTGTCCCTGAAGTTCTTGAATCTTGCTGTGAAGGATTGATCATCGTACTTCTTTTGGGGTTTCTCATTTGCATTGATCCTTGATTCTTCTTGAGCACAACAAGTCCAAAGTTCTTCAAATGTCGGGTACTCCTTCCTTGTATTCATGCTTGCGGCAAATGCATCCCATGCCTTGGGAAGACCATTGAGTACTATGTTCACCAATTCCTTTTCTGAAGTGATCTCTTCAATATCTTGTAGTTGATCTCTTAGCTGGGAGATCCTTACAAAGTAGGGTGTTATGCTATCGTCATCATTCATCTTCATGTCACGGAGCTCATTCTTCAAACTCATAACTTCTCCAATGTTTCTAACTGAGAAGAGATTAGTTAGGGCATCATACATCTTCTTCGGTGAGTCAAGATGGGATATGTAGGGTATCAAGTGGTCTTTTATGGAGTCCACTATGATACTCATGGCAATGATGTCAACGTCTTTGAACTTCTCCATAGCTGCAACGTTCTGCGGTTCCTTCGCTTCTCCTTCTTTAAACTATGGCTTCACGATCTTTCCTTTCACAATGTCCAACACTTTATTCTTAGCAAGGATGAGGTCAATCCTTGTCTTCCATGCTCTGAAGTTAGAAGCTCCATCTAACTTATTCTTAGACTTCATAGAGTTCGTCATGGCTTGCTTGACGTGGTCAAACCCTAGATTTGACCAGAAATCCAAACTTCACGTCTTGGCCTACTGAGAGTACCAGGAGATGCGCTGGGCTAGGGCACACTGATCTATCTGGAGATTAGGTCAATCTTGTCACTTGAGGTGCCTTGACAAGAGGTTTAGGGTTTCTACAACTGCTTCTGCTGGTAACCCTAGCTGCAGTGCTTTTGGAAGTTGCTCCTGCTAGTAACCCTAGCGACAGTTCCTCAACGAGCTCAATATCTAGCGGCTATGTTTCCTTCTAGTGTTTTAGGCTGACTGAAGGGGTGTGGGCCCATAACCCATTAGAATATAGAAGATGGTGTTATCGTTTTACCATTGACGATACCCTCGTCACCCAACCACAGGTCGAAGCCTCCCTCCGAGCACCTTAACGTTGACCTGAGAATTCCTCCGGAAGCAAACCCTATGATAGATAGCCAAAGAAAGAGCAGTACATCTCTCCCCAAGGATAGCGCAACACAAAATACTGATCAGATGTTCCAAACCCTAGCCAAGAGAAATCCAAGCCAATACTGAAACTAGTTGCTGCTGCAGCTGCAACTGCAACCCTCCTCCAAACCTGCGCACCAACTGCAACTGTAGTGTGCACCAACTGGGAAAACTGCAGTCCTGAGATGTGACAAATGAGAACTGGCACCGTGTATTTATACTGGTTCTGCGAGATTTGTTGGGGCCAACTTCTCCTTCTGGATAGTGTCTGTTCAGTATATTATTATTATTTCTGGTCGACTTCTTCTCTTGGAGGCTACTAGCCTAATATAAATTATCTTCTTAAGCCGACAAGGTTTCTAGGGTTATTAGCCAATTCATTAGGGTTTATGTTGCTTCCCAGAGTCTTCTATTCTCATCAGGTTCACACATGGGGGTAAATACCTCCCGCAGCTACCATAATATTAACACCACATACCACCGGAAATGGCATGACAAGCACTATCCATCTAGGATAGTTTCACTCACAAATTCACTTATCTTTATTTAATTATTCCATAATTAAGCATGTGTTCTCTAACCATACTTATATTATAAGTCAACCACAAAGCGTCTTCTCGTGAGAGATTTCACCATAAGGGGACCACTTTGGAGTTCATCCATTTGTACTTCATATCAACCATGACAAGACAATAATCATTCATCTTTACATCAATCCAACTGGAATAACCCATGACAAAACATCACTATGACATTGTTCATTTTCTATTGATTCTATACATGACCACATGAACCAAGGATCAATACTTTAATGCATCCATCCATCTATGCATCATATATAAATGACAAAACATCGATCCATATTCATCTATGCATGACATCATTTATCAATTACTTCACTTGACATCCATTAATTTACAACAATGACAATACATACTTCATCAATATACTATGACAATACATTGTTCCTTTGACATCAATGACAACATGATCCAACAATCACTCCTAAAGTAATTCTTGAATGCATCAAATCCAATCAACAAGACCATTCATTTCATAGAAGATAGTAAACCATTTAAAATGCTCGCAAAATCCATCAATTATAATAATTTATCACAAAAAACATTCATTTAGATAATCGTAGTTCAGTTAAGCAATTATAAATACACATATATACATATCTTATTTTCAAAAAGACGGAAAACAATAAATTCTACTATAAGGCGGAATCCCCAGACACTCTCAACTACTTATATTCATCCTTCCTCCCTAACTTACTTCCATCTTCCATCCCTATCCTTCATCCACTAGACTATCTTGGAGATTCAACTATATTGACCTAACTCCAAATAGAACCTGTAAGAGGAAGTGCCAATTGTCTTGAGCAAGCTTCCCCAATAGGCAACTGACAATCATAATCACACATCTAGGGGAGCATGAGCTAACACTGTCCTATCATGACTCCAGGTTTCAGAGGATACACGGTGGGAAATTCCTCCACCCCTCCTAATATAAATAGGTTCAACACCCTACTATGGAACATATAATGGCACTATGTTTCTAGGAATTTTGTCATCGTATATTCAGTTTTAGGCAATCTCGCCACCTGAAAAACCTACACTTGTCCACACATCATAGCAATGCATTTGAACCAATATAATTTCACATACAATATTCATACCATATTGTTTCATGGTCGATGTTCACGACATCAACCTTTTATCATCATTATTCTCTAGCTATTTCATACCCTATTGACCTGTAGATTAGTCTATAACACAAACTCATACATATCTATGCATTATCATTATGTAAATGCATTTAAGCATAATCTCAATTTGATATTCACTACCATATATTTAAATGTTAAAATTTTCATGTTAGAATAGATTTCATAATATCCATCATAATACAAATAACCTTAAACATTCATAGAAATGACATTCACATAGGTTCATACATATTAAAAATTCAAGTGTATCATTAATGGTTTCACAGTGAATAGAAAATAAAGGTGATTAGGCCTCAGGTAATTCTAGTTTTCTAAGAAAAAGGTGGCATTACATACACCTAACCTTCGAGAAAACATATTCCTGAGGTGGTAAGAAAAGTGAGGGATGATCTCGTCATAAGGTCTTGGCATCCTCCCAAGTAGTGGATCCTGGGCTATACTTGTCCCACTGGACCCTAACTTGGTCTACCATATGGTGCCTAAGTTGTTGGACCCTACGGTTCAATATGCGTAATGGTTCTACCATAAGGGTTCCCACGTCTCATACCTACGATTCCTTCCAATTCATTTTATGATATTCGTCAACAACATAATGACGTAGAACAAGTACATGAAAAACATTATGAGTTTTATGTAAGTGGGGTGGCAATACGAGATGATAGGAAACGGGTCCAATTCTTTCTTGGATTTTGAAGGGTCTTATAAATCGATGAAATTTTTTTGTCACCTTATCAAATCGAATGGTACTCTTATTAGGTATGATACAAATGAAAAATTGATCTCCCACTTTATAACTTCGATCATTCCTATGTGCATCAACATAACGTTTCTGTCTATCTTGTGCTTCCTTTAGTCGTTGCCTAATCTGAGTCACCTATTATTCCATCTCTTGAATCAATTCTATCCCAATTGTCACTTGGTCTTCTAACCTTTCCCAACTCAACGATGTCCTACATGGCCTTCCATATAGAGATTCATATGGTGGAATTCTAATGGATCTATGAAAACTATTATTACAGGTGAACTCTACCAAAGTAAGGTACTTCTCCCAATGGGTTTGATTATCCATAACATAAATCCTAAGCATGTCTTCCATAACCTGATTTACTCTCTAAGTTTACCCATCTGTTTCAGGATGATAAGTTGTGCTTGAGTTCAACTGAGTTGCCAATGCTGACTGCAAACTTTCCCAGAACCTAAATGTGAATCGAGAGTCCCTATATGAAATGATCTTCTTGGGTAACCCGTGCAAATGAATGACCTCACTTATAAAAACGTGTTCCACATTAGTGACATCATAAGGTCTCTAACAAGAATAAAATGATCACTCTTGGTCAACTTATCAACTATCACAATAATGGCATTGTGTCTATGCAATGTGAGCGGAAATACCACAATAAAATCCATAGAAATGACTTCCCACTTGGACATAGGGACATCATGCGGTTGTAGGAGACCTGTCGGGTGGCGGTGGTCAGCCTTAACTTATTGACACTCTAGACACTTGTCGACTAAATGGAATACATCATGCTTCATGCCTACCCAGAAGAAAATCTTCTTCATGTCCGCGTACATTTTCTTCACACCCATATGTGCACAATAAAGTGCTCTATGGGATTCCTTGAGTATGATGCTTCAAATATCCCTACCTTTGAGGATGTACATCGTTCCCTGATATGTTAACAATCCATCTGCTTCTAGGCTATATCGTTCATACTTTTGATGTGCTTGCCTCCCACTCTGAAGGGTTGAAGTAACATTTAAATACAAACTATCTCCAAGAAGTTTCCCCAGCACGCGCTCCCTCATATTAACTTTTAAGGGTACCAAAGAGAAGACACATGGTATCATGCTCAAGGCATCCACGACCACATTCTCCTTTCCCTTGATGTACGAAATTCCAAAATCATACTCACTCATAAACTCACTCCATCGCCTCTGTCAGACATTGAGATCCCTTTGAGTGAAGAGATTATTTAAGCTTTCATGGTATGTTTTGAGATCAAAGTTTCTCCCCACTAGATAGTGCCTCCAAAGTTTCAGAGCTAGCATTACAACTGCCAACTCTAAATAATCAGTAGTGTAAATCTCCTCATGTTGCTTAAAATTTCTAGATGCATACGCTATCACTCCTCTATCCTGCATAAGCACAACCCCGAATCCTTGATTTGAGGCATCCGTGACAACTGTGAAGTATTTTTCCATATTCGACACTCGTAGAATTGGTACACTAGTTAGTTAGCTCTTAATCTAGATGAATGAAATATTTAATTCTTCTATCCATTCATACCTGACCCCCTTGTGTTGCAAGGTGATGATGAGTTTCACTATTTTAGAGAACCCTTCCACAAACCTCCGAGAACAACCCAATAGCCCCATGAAGATTCTTACCTCATGAGCATTTTCTGGAACTCACCATTCCATAATGGCCTTTACCTTTTCTGGGTCCACAAAGATTCCTTCATTGGAAATGATATGACCTAAATAGTTAATTTATTTATGGAAGAAAGAACACTTCAACAACTTGACATAAAAAATTTTCTCTCTAAGGCATGACAATACCACTCGCAAGTGCTCCTCATGTTCTCTTTCTTTCTTGGAATAGATGAGGATATCATCGAGAAAGACTTGTACAAAGCGGTCTAAGTACTTTTAGAATACACCATTCCTGAGGCTCGTGAATACTGATGGCACATTGGTAAAACCAAAAGGTACTACAATGAACTTGTAATGCCCAAACCGAGTTCAAAATGTCATTTTAGGAATATCTCCTTCCTTAATCCTTAATTGGTGATACCATGATCACAGATCAATTTTTGAGAACGTTGTTGCTCCTTTCATCTGATCAAAGAGATCATCTATCAGTGGCATTGGGTACCTAGTTTTCACTGTAGCACGGTTCAAGTCCTTGTAATCTATAGACAGTCAGAAGGAACCATCCTTCTTCTTCAAAAAAATTATTGGTGCACCCCAAGGTGAAACAGTAGGCCTTATCAGCCCTAAGTCAAGTAGTTCCTTCAACTGCATCTGCAACTCACAAAGTTATAGCATTGTCATCCTATACAGAGTCGTGGAAATTGGATCTGCACCAGGTTTTAGTTCAATGGTAAAATCAATCCCCCTCTCAAGAAGTAACCCTGGCAACTCTTCTAGAAAAACATCCTTAAACTCCGACAATATTGGGTATTGGTCCAAGGAGGGTCCTTTCCCTTCATTGACTGTTTCCACTACATATAATAAAAAACCTTGCCTCATGCAACATTTAACCTTCATGGTCAAGATAAATCATAGAGACACTTTCCTCTGTACACCATGGATCTCTATTGAACTTCCTTCATTGTCAATATAGAGAACACTTTTTACGAAACAATCAACCATAGGTCGATGAGATTCTAACCAATCCATTTTGATGATTAGGTCATACGTCCCGGGAGTAGTGACGCACACCTTCAACTTAGTAGTATACACTCCTAGGTATACTAGACAATTATCAATGATAGGTCCTACAACTTGTTTTTCCCCCGAATCCATCTCGACTTGATTAAAGTCATCATTCTCATAGGCTACCAACCCATACTTTTCTAATGCACAAGATGAAATGAAACTATTTGTAGCACCCGAATCAAATAAAAATTTAGCATTGACATGATTTATCATACCTAACAACTCCACCACCATGGATTAATGTTCTGCCTGGTGATTATTAATTGTTGCATAAATATGGTGGCTACCACTCACTCTTCCCATCGGGGTCTTTCCTTCTCTATGAAAAAATGTTGTTTGTGACTCTAGGGAGTCACACTGGTAATGGGGTCCTCCACATCCCCAACAAGTAACATGATATGGAACCTACACACTTCCCTGTGACGGTCTCTGAAATGATTTCCTTGCCCTGGAGCCCATGCCCCTACTTGTTTCTCCCTGAGAAGGTGGTGGACCTGCCTGCATCGTTGGTGATGAGTGGGATGCTTCACTCGCTACCATTGAAAGACCTATATTAAATTATCTAGGTGCAACTCTATTTCCATAAGGAGGTTTCCTAAGGCTTCCTCCCCTAGAGAGGGACTTAGTGGCCTTCCCCAAGAATCCAGGATGTTGTGGAAATGTTGATCTCATACCTCCGTTTAAGCTCATATGCTCCTTCGCGTAACGTGCATTTTCAATTGCTTCATATACTGACTACATTTTCCACATACGTACCATGTCCCTTATCTTAGGGTTTAACCCATAGAAAAAACATTATTCCTATCGTTGCTTGGTATCCATGTATGAGACATATTTTACCAACTCAATGAACTTGATCTCGTACTCTTCCATGGTCTTATTTCCTTGAACTAGAGCATGAAATGATCTTACATGTTGTTCCTCGTAGTAAGCCAGGAAATATTTCTTCTGGAACCTTTCCTCAAAAAGATCCCATGAGATGGTGTCTGGGGTAAGATGTAACTTCCTCTGTAGATTAGCCCAACAGTTCAAGGCAACGTCCCTCAACTAAAAGATGGTTATCTTCTCCTTAGATGTGGAAGCATAGTCTCTTAAGGAGAAACATCGTGTCATTCCTTCCAACCATGCCTTTGCACGCTCACTTTCATGACCCCCAACAATTTGTGAGAGTTTGATATTCTGTACTTCTTTGGTGATGTCCCCTTGTGGATACCCTCCCTCTGAGTCCCTCGACGCTTCATGGTTACCCACTTCAGATGGTGGGGGTTCCACTTCAACATCAGTTGACTGGAGTCCATTTAATGTCTCATTAATAGCCTCTAAAGAGCGCAAAATGAGAGCTAATTCAGGCGATGGTGGTGGCAGCACCAGTGTTGGCGGTCCTTGTGACGATGTCCCTCAACCTCAATTTCCACGAGTCCTAACCATCTTGAATAAATGAATCTGCATCAAAGCAATGGTTATCAAGGAAGAGTTTAAGTTATTCCACATTCGTTCAAACTTATACTTTCAAACATAGGGTTATGCGTAGTTTTTTTTTAACTTGTCTATAAACAAACATTACTTTCTTTAGGTTAAGTGGCTAAAGGTCGAGGTCGAAGCCTCTAAGCTTGGTAACTTGTTCAGTTAAGTTTCTAAATTAATTTCATGCCATCTATACTATCACTGCGTGAAACCTGCCAATTATTGTTACTTAACTACTTAAGTCCTTAAAAACTTGGAAACTAAGTATAGTGTTTTAAACACAATGTAAATTAATTATTAAACCCCCAAACAACCCCATTTGATTGGCATGTTGTGCACATAATGCATAAGTAATGACTAGGGTGGTTCCTAGCATGTAATGTCAATGACTTAGAGTGGCGGGCTCGATGATCAAAACCCATAAGCTCGATTTAAGTGACTTGTGACCAAAATTGAAGCAATTGGCACTTGATCACAATAGGACTTAGGGATTGGGTTTGATTATATATATATATATATATATATATATATATATAAATTAAATATTAAAATTATTAAAATCTAAAATTATTAATTTTTTTTTTTAATAAATTTTTTATTAAACTTTTGACTTTAGAGGAATTTATATCATTTTAATTAACATCATTCCCCCAATATATATATGACAAGTCGTTCACAGATAATTCTCCTCACCTTAGCTTGGAGCTTTGTGTGTTTCATGTATTTGGTGCTAATGGTTGACTTGTGTCCATATATGTTGTGGCCTTGGTTAAGATTAGATTGGGCATGAGACCCACTTCTTAATTTATTTATTTATTTTTAATAACCTTAATTAAGTTTTTAAAATATAATATAAAAGAGAAATAAAAAAAAATACTAAAAATTATATGAAAAATATAAAAATATATATATATATATATATATATATATATTAAAAAAATGTAATGTGTAGTGCAAGGACTAGCGCCCTTGTGTCTCTCCTCCATTGTAGCTTAGCGCTTGGTCTCGGTCTTCGGTGATGACTTGGGTTTTGTACTTGGGTGCTCGACTTTGGTGTTATACATTGGCTCGACGCGTTGAGCACTTGTTTTGGCCCCGTATGGGCTCCTCTTCAGTGCTTGGTGTGGGTGTCATTGACATTTGTGTTCTTACCCGAAGGTTGGGCATAGTGGGACTTCGCATGAGGCCCATATGCCCCTTCCCCTCTCTCAAAACCTACCTCACCCTTTATCACTCACACAACATGCCTTACTTTTCCCGGCCGCCTCTTCCTCTCAAACCCTCCTTCGCCCTCTTACTCCTCTGCAACTGCGGGCCAAGGGTCATCCATGATACCCTGCACGATTAATTTTAGGGCACAGACAGGTCACTCAAGGAAAACAATATCCGAAATTTCAGCATGACATGCCTATCTATCCTTATGGTAACGTTCTTTGCATTTTATCATTCTGCACTACGAATATCCTGTATTCAATCTTCTATTTACGTCATTCGGAGATGGTTTTCAGTTCAGTAAAGTTCCCTTGTGGCGTGATTTCAACCTTCTTTTGTCTCTGCTCAACAATATTTGACAGGGTTCTACTGTTATTGGGGTCGTTTCGTCGCTATTATTTACAACCAGCAATGATGTTGAGCATCCTATTCCCTTCCTGGAAACGACCATCGGAATCGATGTCGGAACCTTCCAATGCAGTGTGGCCGCGTGGAAGGATTTGAAGATTGAGCTTCTACAAAACTCCGGAGGACTTCAAATTATTCCCTCGTATTCTCTATTCATGGGCGATAGCCCTTCGAGTGGAATAAGTGGAGAAACATCCAACGACGAGCAAAAATTACGAGAGTCATGATGTGTGTGTCATGACTCTTGTTGACGATATGTCGGCCATGTGTCGTATTGGATTATTAATGATTTATTGTTGTTTCATTAATTTATGTGATTGTTGTGTCGATGATGTTGACTATTTATTCTGATGTTTAAATTTTCCTAGTACATCTTTAAAAAAAAAAAAATTAACCTATTGTACGTCGTTTGGTTGTCATAACAACGAGGTCGTTACATATGGTATCAAAGTGGGTTCAACCCTGTGACTTTGGATAGCCATGCCTTCCACTAAATTAAGCCCTTGATTATTTTACTCAACACAAATTGAAATATTAACTTGTCCATGCGGCATTCATGGTTAGAGGACACCACAAAGATTCACAATGTGGTGCTGGGGAAGGAGGTGCGATGCCTCCAGAAGCACCCATTCCCTAGGAGTCTAAACCCCATGGGGAAGAACAAGTCCTTGGGTAGGAGTCAATTGTAGTAAAGGATGTGGATGGTCTGACAAGGTCCTTCCAGGGAATGCCAGAGGCCTTGATTAACTGTCTGTACTAAGATGAAGCCAGGGCGCTTGTACCCCTTGGGGTCTACAGTGTGCCCTAGCCACTACTGCTATCATTCACCAAAAACTCGAGAGGTTTAAGTTCCCGAGTCCACGATTTCCATAGATGGCTCAACCCCGGAGGCATGGCTGGAGAACAAGGTGATGCGCTTCTCACTTTGCAAGTATGACCTCCAACACAAAGGTTCGTATGGCAATCTTTAGTTAAAGGGGAGCACTCATCTATGATGGAAGATGCTCCTACCGCAGCTAAACATGGTTGTCAAAGCTGTGTTATTGGAACAGTTCAAGGAACGGTTTCGTGAGAAGTAATTGACAAAGGAATTCATTGAGCACCAGGTCGATGAGTTCATCGCCTTACGACATGGTGGTCGTACGCTACCAGATTACGAGACCATATTTATGGAGCTAATTTGGTATGCCCCACATCTGAATCTAGAAGGGATGGAGATCAACAGGTTCATGATCGACCTTAACTCTATCTTTCGTGTGAAGGTGAGGATCTAAATGCCTCAAACGTTGCACGATGTAGTACAAAAATCCTCATAGATAAGGAAGAATTGACCGCGGGAGTCAGGTCAGAACTCCTGCAAGACTGTCTGGACTAACGACATCTGGTGCGCAGCAACATCAGATGCTAACTAGACAAGACATCTTGGTGTCAATATACTTATATAGAACCCTTGTTCATGACACCACGATGAGGGTTCCTCAACAGAAGACCCCTGTAGCGGACCACTACCAATAGCCTAAGTTAGGCATGTCAACAAAACATACCAGGATATTAGGCTGGTAGGCCAATGCCATCTACTTCAAGGCCAGGAGACTGGACCAGAGTCGAGCACTGGACATATGGAGAGATTCCTTACCAACAATATTGTCTAGTTGAAAAGGCCAGAGTGGCCAGGTCAATAGGACACACTACCGGTTTGGAGATGGGCAAGGCCCATAGGATTCATGACCGCGGCAATTAACCACCAAGTCGAGCATTATTCTACTTTGCTCAAGATGATAGGTACCATCGCTAACTAGACCTTAAGTATTTTATAGATCCTGGTGCTACACGAAGCTCTATTTCTAGTACTGAGGTGAAGGGATTTAGGTAAAGGCATTGTACCAGACGAGTTTAGATTCGTCGAAGTGGCATCGGGTGCCAACCATATGGTTAGGGGAAGGGGTATGAACTGTCTCTTTAATCGAGGGAATAGTGTAACAAAGTCCGACCTACATCACAAAAGTAAGATCTCATGACAACATGATAAGTATAAACTAGTTGGAATCACATGATGTGATGCTCAACAGTGAAGCAAAGCAGTTGAATTGAACCAATGATGAGGGAAGGAGAAGAGTGATTGTAGGAAGAAAACATGGAGTATCCATGAGGTTCATGCCTTCCCTACAGCTATGGAGGTGTATGCACAAGGGATGCAAGATATGAAATCCTAGTGTTAAACAACAAGGGCTTCAAGGAAGGGCTAGAAAACCTTATGGTAGTACGAGAATTTGCGGTCGTAATTCCCAAAAGAATTACCAGGTGCATCGCCCGAAGCCAAGATGGAATTTACCATCAACATAAAATCTAGAACTAAACTGATAGCAAGAACACCTTATCGGATTTCGACCCCTAAGTTACAGGAGTTGAAAATGAAACTAAGGGAGTTGTTGTACCTAGGAATTTACTTTCAAGTGTGTCACCTCGGGATGCACCTATTATTATCATACAGAGAAGGATGGGTTGTGGAAGACACTGTGTTGACTATCATCTTTGAACGAGTCAACATTGAGGAACCCGTATCCGTTGCCAAGTATAAACAATTTTCTTGATCAAATGAAAGGCACGACAATGCATTCAAGATTGATTGGAGATCAGGTTATCACCAGTTACGAATTAATAGGACTATATTCCTAAGATTGCTTTCAAAATGCGGTTCAGACACTACAAGTTTACCGTTTGGCCATGGGGATTGACAAATGCCCCAGGGGTAATATTAATCATTGATGAAAAGGGTGTTCTGCGAATATTGGGACAAGTTTGTTCAAGTATTCATTGATGAACATTTGCACTTGGTACTACTGTGTTTACGAGAGAATGAATTATATGAGAAATTGTCAAAATGTTCTTTTTACCTATCAAGGAATCATTACCTAGGGCATGTTATCTCTGATGAAGGTATCTCTATGGATCCAGCGAAGGTAGAGGCTATTAGGGAATTTCTTGCATCGACGAACGTACCAAAAGTACATCACTTCGTGGATTTCATTGGATATTATCAACGGTTCGTCAAGGGTTTTTCGAAGATGGCAATCCAATTGCGGAATTGCAGAAGAAGAACAAGAATTTTATCTGGACCGAGAAGTGCACAGAAGAATTTCGAAGGCTCAAGGAGCTGTTGACGACAACGCCGATACTAAAAGTCCCTAACATGGATGAGGAATTCTTGGTATGCATTGATGCATCAAAGGAAGGCTTAGGAACAATCTTGATGCAAGATGGTCGAATGATCACTTACACCTCAAGGAAGATAAGAAGGCATGAGAAGAACTACATGACACACGATTTCGAGTTATTAAATCCATTATGTATGCTCTAAGAGTAGGAAGACACTACCTGATTGGATGGAAATTCAAACTAAAACAGACCACTATGGTTTACAACACATTTTTACGCAAAGTAACTTGAACGCATGACAAAAGGAGTTGGTCGGAAATGCTTAGCGAGTACAATTTTGAGATTACCTACATAAAGGGAACATTGAATACATTGGCTTATGTGCTGAGTCAGAGACCATGCATATTGTCGGTGATACCTATTTAAGATAAATCTATGTGAAAGGATTCTAACTATACAACACGATGATGACTGGCATCAAGAGGTTAAGGAAACTATCGGACAAAACACCTTGTTGGTACCAAAATTGAGGGATTTATTGTGGAAAACAATGGATTAATGAGATATAATAACTAGATTTACTTATCGCTCAATGAAAAATTGAGAAGTTTGATATTAAATGAATCTCATAGAGAAGTGTACATGGCTCATGTTGGAGTCACGAATATGAGGGCAGACCTTAATCCCTCATTCTTATGGTAGGGATGAAGGCAAACATGGTTATCTACATGGCAAGGTGTTTAGGACGTCGTCGAGTGAAGGATGAACGTAGACATCCGACAGGATTACTACAACCACATGCTTTTTCGAAATTGAAATGGGAGGTCATTTCGATGGAATTTATTTGGGATTGTCATTAACGATAAGGAGGCATGACTATATTTTTGTGATAGTTGACACTCAGACGAAGAGTGCACACCTTTGCTCCTATGCATACGATGCATCAGACACCAGGTATAGCTATAGTTTATATCAAAAAGATATTGAGACTGTTAGACGTACCAAAAGAATTATATCTGATAGGGGAATAAATGTTTCCAATACATTTTGGACGAGTTTCCCAAGAGGCCTTGGGAACACCACTGAACTTTAGTACAATGTGTCCCTCAGATAGAAAGGCTTACCGAAGGAACAAACCAACTTTGGAAGGTTGTGTTGCGTATGTGTGTGTTGGACCAACATAAACATTGGGAATAGTTCTTTCCGCTGGTCGAGTTTGCATGCCACAACAACCAACAAGGTACCATTTAGATGGCACTATTGAGTTTCTCTACATGCAACCGTATCAGACACCTTTGATTTGTGATAGAATCGAGGATGGGGTCCTGGTAGGACCAGAAGCGATCCAATAAATGGAAGAACAAGTACAAATGATATGAAAAATAGTTGGAATAAGTGCAAGATCGACATAAGGGTTTTGTTGATGCGCATCACATGACCATCATTATGAAGTGCCTAACAACTAACCATACCTCATTCCTTGAGGCGTTGCTCGATATTTATCTTGTATCCATGTGCAAATTTAGGTCAGTGATCCTACAGATGTGATTGACTTGAGTTCTTGGAGGATGTTGGGTGAGGGTGTGCTGACGACGGAGCCAACCCATCTTCTGGACCATCACATTTGAAAGATACGATGTTGAACTGTCGATCAGGTCAAAGTACAGGGGAAAATTATAGTCCAGACTCGGCTACCTAGGAGGACGCATATGATATGTGTCGGTGGTTTCCATTTTTTTTTATAGATAGACATTTAGATATTGTTAGATACTTTATTTCTGCACTTGTATACTGTGAAACTTCAGGATGAAGTTTAAAACAAGAGGGGGTGTATGTAACATCCCGCTCTTGTGCGCACCTGAGGTGACTTATTCTTTGAGAACACTAGCGTGAAAGTGATCTGATTCATTATATGATTGACTATTTATCTTATGGATTCTTTTGTTGATACTGTGGATTATGATGTATAGACAGGTGCTATTGATTGGTTTCTCCTTAGTGTGTAGGACTCTTGATAGAATGAGGATGTTGATGGCATCAATGGACCTCCTTGGACTCCATATTGAGTCAGGGAGAGGACTGTATATGGTTTAAGTGTTTCTGTTATTTCATATGTGCCATATGACTCGGTATATTATGATGTTGTTTATAGATCACTCACATGTCCGTTGATGAATGCAGGATGACAATTGATTGCTAATCAGATTCACATTTAGAGTAAATAGGTCATACACGAAAACCATATATATTGAGAGAGAGGTGTGGTAGCAGCCCTGCCACAACCTACTAGCACTCTCGTCATTGCTCGAACTGTAGGTTAATGATTACCTAGTTTGAGAGATCCACAATGTTGTGAGGGAAAACTGAGAGAATCGTTCATGAAGATTCAAAGGGGTGTGCAATAAGTAAGGGTCCTTATTCCTTAGAGGCCCCCAGTCTTCCACAAGGTCAACTAATGGAGTATTGACTCCAAGGGCTTGACGTCTACCAAAATCAGTCAAAAGGTGAGTGGCACCCTTGGAGCACATAGTGCATCTTGAAGGGCATGTCACATAAATGAAACATGAATAAAGTCGAGTGGCACCCTTGGAGCACCTTGTGCATCTTGAAGGTCACGTCGTGGTTTTAACACTAGTGAGTCAATGAACCTAGCTACCTAGAAAACAATATCTCATTTTGACTTGGTCAGCCTTAAAATAATTGTTGTATGAGTAAAGTTTAATAATTATAAAATGTCCCTTAAAAATAGTTTTGCTAAGCCTAATTGAAATTAGAGCATAGGTGTAATTGGGGGTATAAGGACTAAAACTAATTAATCAATTAATAAAGGGTGGATGAAGAAAAATCAAATTTAAAAAATTAAAGTAGAAAGAATTGATCCAAAAACATTAATTGCTCGCTATGTGAAAAACTTGTTAATTTAGAACTTAGACCAAAAAGGGGAAACTTAAATACAAAAGGAATGTGGAAAATAGAAGAGAATCTAGTCTAGAGAACTTTCCAAATTCGAACTCAACTAAGCTTTAAGAAAGACATCAGTCATTAAGAGAATGTGAGGGAATAAAGGGGCATCGAGGAGCATTTTAAGGAACACTTTTAGGTGGGTGAGGGAAATTGGCAAATTAATTAAATTAATTTCTGGATCAACTAAGGGATCGGGTGACAAGTGTATGTGAGATAATATTCTTAATAGAATTTTAATAAAAATAATTAAATGTTCATTTTGGCAACTAATCACTAAGACAACTCTATAAAAGAAATGACAGAGGAGGGGAATGGATCACGACTGGTATGTGTAAGGTTATGTTGCCTGATTTTTCTCTTGATTGATTTTTCTTGTGGGAGTTGGGATACCCAGCTCGGATAGAGAGTGGTAGCTGAACCTTACGAGGAGAGTTGGGAGCTAGCTTTCTCTGGTCTGTTTGCATGGCCCCTTTGCAGCTTGGGGGCTCAGGCGGAAGAAGAGTACCCCTATCATTGGCTGGGAGGTACGAGTGAGGCCTCAATGGTTAGCAAGAAGGAGATGGATGGAGTGCAAGCGCGGGACACCCACTTTGGATTCTGCACCTTGTATGAGTGTTAAATCTGCATTTGAAAGTAGTTTTAAAATTGTATGTGAAATTATAGGTTGATGAAAATTGTAATGGTTCCCTGAAGTTGGATGCGTGTGCACTTGTTTTGTTGAAATGAAGAAGTTGTGGTTTAATTTAAAGGTTTACGTTTTTCCCTTCACTATCGTTGCATCCTGCTCTGTGCTTGAGAGTTTTACCTCTTGTTTGCTTAGCTTGGGAAACTCATTTTTTGTCTCTCTGCCTTCTTGTTTTCTCATAGTAATTAGCTTTCGATTTAGATGCATTTTTCTCCACTGCGTTTTGCTTATCTCCGAAATTCTGGTCTCAGCGTTTTGGTTTTTATTTCATTGAACATCCCGCAGAAAAATGTGTGTTGCCTTGAGTGTGAGAGAGTTCTGGCGTTGGGTTACTTTGTTCTTGAATGGTCTTCTTTGTGGGCTCCTCCCTTGTGACTTTGTGACTTAGCGCTTAGTCTTGGCATTGGGCTTGGGTGCCTGCTGTGTATTTTTGGTTCTTAGCTTGTGGACTTGATAACTAGTTGATAGTACCGACGTTTTTGTTTCTGTTGTGCTTGAAAGGTCTTACTTGTGGTTGCTTCCCTTGTTCATGGGTTGGGGATAAATTCGAGCGCGGGGCTTGTGTTGTTGGGTTTGTCTTGTGATGTGACTTGTGGACTTCATGCGTGGTCGGGAAACCTAGAGGTCGAGTCCACCCCTTTTCTCTAGAGGAGAGGCCTGGCGTTGTCCTTTGTTTACACAGCAAGAACGTGTTAGCCTGCGCGTCTGAGATGGAGGAGACTGTCTCGTTTTTGTGTTTTGCTTGTTCTCACACCGCAAAAACGTGATGCCCAGTGCGTGCGAGTGAGGAAAGACTAGTCGTTCGTTGTTTTCACAGCAAAAGAAAGGTGTCTGCTTATGTGTGAAGGCAAGCAAGAGACCTGGCGATTGGGGTGTTCTAATTCCATTCTCACTCTCCAAAAACAATATCGCGATGCCCTGCGTTGAGTAGAAGGAAGTCAGGCCTTCCCCTTTTCTATTGGTTTACGTAACCTCATCAATTAATAGATTTTCACCTCTGCGTTTGGCAGACTGTCTCTCCGCGGTTTGACGATTTTTCCTGCAGAGATCCCAACCCAGCCTGTCGTTTCCCTTGCCAGCGAACTCGCGGTCACATTCACTCTGAAATCGTGTGTAAATTTCCTGCACCTTTATCGTCTTCCCTCAACGTAATTTTTCCCCTTCCTTTAATGACGTTGATACCTGGCAACTAGATGTTTTCTTTCGCTGATTCGGGCTGCGTTCCCTTTTTACGTCCTCACCCTCCCCTGGACTTGTTTCTACTGTTGACACCCCAAATAAAAACTAATTATAAATTCAGTGGCGATTATAATTTAGAATATAATTCTGTTGAAATTTTATTGCAGTTCATTATTATAATCCCGATTAAAATTTAGTTCAGTTTAATTTAATTATAGAGTGATTTCATTGTAGTTAAGTTCTTCCAATTTTAAAAAAGTATTTAGATCGCAGTTATAAAGCAGGATCTTAATTCAGTGGCAAGTAAAGATTTAGAAATATAATGCGGTTACATTTATAATCCATTCCAATTATAACTTAGAACATATTTCAGTTTGCAATGTTAGTTCAGATTACAATTTTATTGCTTGGTTTAGAAATAAACCTTCTTCTATGATTAATCCACTATGCTCCTAACCCTTACTTCCACCATCAGTTGCTAGAATGGACATAGTATCCTTGGCGGCAAAAAATGAATGATAATAATATTTCCCAATAAAGCTTGCTAGTGGAAAAACACAACCTAGGGATCTTGAAGTTAATTAACATTGATAGATGATCGGTTGTGATTTTTCTTAGTCACGCGCCTTGAATTTTAAAACTCATATAGGATGGGTTTTATTAATTGTATCCTCTTGCGCTTTGCTTAATGAAATCGATAACTCTTGTGTCTTAAATTGTGTGGGGGGTAAATTATGGATTAATTGAGTATAATGGTCACGCACGTATTGATTATTATTGTTGAAGGATTATCGTTTTAGAAGTTGATTCACGCGCATGTTTTATTTTATGTTGATTAATTTTGTTTTAGAAGATGATTAACGCGCACATTAATTCTTTTATGTTGATGGATGGTCGTGGGTGTAGTCTCTTATTGCGCGCCGTAATGACATTGGCGTGTGAACATTATAAATAAAATGCTTTGTGCCTTCAAAATAAGACACATTTGATTACATTGTGTCTTATATTGTGTCGTTATATGAATGATGAATGATTAAGTTGTTAGCTCACTTGCTCCAGGATTTTTATAATGATGCATGAATGGTTAAGTAATAATATTTATGTGTGCGCCTTAATTTAGTGTTGTATGATTGTTTCGACATTGTTCCTTGCACCTAAGAATTAGTGATAAGGGTGTTTGAGTTTATGTGATTGATTTACTCACACAGTGAATTCAATTGATGTTTAATCTCGCGTCATTGCTTAAGTTGACATGACAATTTTCAGGAATTATTACTCTCGCGTGCAACGGATATTTAATGT
The DNA here is from genome assembly GCA_009831015.1 of Picea engelmannii. Taxonomy (NCBI): domain Eukaryota; kingdom Viridiplantae; phylum Streptophyta; class Pinopsida; order Pinales; family Pinaceae; genus Picea; species Picea engelmannii. Next base: position 115,810 of record ML789596.1, read on the forward strand.
TGATGTATGATTGATAACGATCATGGTTACCTGTGTGCCATGTTTAATTGTGAATTAGAATTGATGGATTGATGGTCCTTATGAGATGCATTGAAGGTTTAGGATTTGTACTGTATTGTGTCATTATTAATGGTAGAATGCAATGATGTTGGGCTGATGTAATTATTATGTTAATACATTGATGTGTGTGTCATGATTCATGTTGACGATATGTCGACCATGTGTCGTATTGGATTATTAATGCTTTATTATTGTTTCGTTAATTTATGTGATTTATGTGTCGACGATGTCGACTATCTATTATGATGTTTAAATTTTCCTAAGAAATCTTTAAAAAAAAAAATTACCTATTGTACGTCATGTGGTTGTCATAACGGTGGGGCCGTTACAGAGTTGTAGCTGGAATCATTCTTGGTATGTAAGTTTTATTTGTTCTCATTTAATATACTTGGCCTATTTACTTCAAGCATGTGGTTTCATGTGCTTGTATATGTTTAATTTGATTTTAATTGATGAATTTTCTTTTCCTAATACAATAGAGTAGAAGGAAGTCGCTTGTTTCTTGATGGTCATTGTAGGTATTGATTTGTCCTAGAAATTGGATCAAGATTGTGGATAGGAGAAGCTAGGACAAACGTCGTAAACATATTACATCCTACTTTACCTTCTCCTCTCTTTCTCGATAATCAAAATGAATTTATAGGAATGGTAGTTTCAAAATGATTGTTTTTGTCTTGGTATAGGGGTCAGTAATCCAAGGGATAGTTCACCTGTCCACAGGGGAATATTTTCCTAAGAAGGAGACAAGGGTAAAGTAGATTTGTTTTTTTATTCCTAGGGCCATCCCTTTTTGTCATTGTTTCCGGGGAGGTGTTGAAGTTTGCATGTTATTTTATTTTGTTTTCTTTTGTGTGACCCGGAGAAGAAAAAAGATACTTCAGTCACAAGGCCAACTTCATTATACAATTTCTATAGTGTAATAGGCCAAGTGCTTTCACTTTGTGTGAGTATTTATAGTTCCTTGTCACACTCTTTTTTCATTATATCAAAGGAAAAAAAATAAATTTTCACTTTCTTTTTTATTTCATGAATGACTAGACCTAGAGATAGGAAAGGAAACTTTTTTACAAAAACCCCCACTCAAAAAATAGGGCCAAGCAATCGAGAGATTGGTCCTGAAAAACTAGAAAGTTTCTTAGAAAGGGAAGCTAGAGAATTTGAAAATATTTCAAAAGAGGGTCATTTTCCCTCACTTCATGAAGAAGAGATGATATAAATATTCCAATCCCCCGTTAGGGAATCTAATGGAGAGACCAAGATGAAAAACACTTATCCTTCTATCTTACCTCATTTTCAATGGCTTGTTTTTTCGAATTTCGATACTTTCTTGTTTGAGTTTGTAGTTATATGCAGGACATATGATTATACTATTGTTGAACATAAGCTCAAAATGTTTCCTTCTACCTTGAAGGATTCAACTCTAAGATGGTTTATGAGCTTGGAAGGATATAGTATCACAACTTGGGATCAAATGAAAAATACCTTCAGTTAAATATACAAAGACTATTGTAGAGAAAGAGATACAAGGGATGATATTTTCAAAATGACACAAGGACCTAGTGAATCTCTAGAAGACTTTGAAGAGATATTTCAACTAAGCTACAAGAGAGCTCAAATTTTCACTTGGATGAAGACTCACTCAATCTTTTCTTACTTAGATGGGTAAGAAAATATATTATGGAAACATTGAATATCCAATCCAATGGATATATCTATGAGTTGGACTATGATGATATCAAAAGAATATTCAAGAACCACTCAAGGTCCTCAAGAAGTAAATGTATAAGTAGTCGAGGTTTGCAACCTTAATCTTATAAACCTACAACTCATATAAAGAATAAATTATGCGGGTTAATAAAGGATCTAAAAATTTGATATTTAACTCCAATCATGCTCAAAATTTTGGTACAGATAATTCTCAAATGTATCCTCAACCATGATATAAACCATCTCCTTAAAAAAACCTAAAACCTATGTATTACCAAGGACCTCCAATTCCTCCTCCATACCCCTAAAACCTAAAACCTATGTATTACCAAGGACCACAAGCCCTCAAATATGTACCCATTTCTAATAAATATTTCAAGGAAGAATGCATTAGAATACCAGGGAGGGGAATAAAATATGCCCCTACCATAAATTTTATACGACAATTAGCTGACGTTATGCTCGGATAGTTGGTTGTACCTAAATACTTGGATCAAGGAAGTCCTCTAGTAAATGTACACATAAAAAACACTTTGATAAAAAATACTCTTAATGATGTAGGGGCTTCTATCAATTATATGACTAAATATACTATGCTAAGACTCAACCTTCAGATATTTTTGAGAGATACCCCCACTATCCTTCAACTTGCAGACATATCCATAGTTAAACTTGAAGGAATGTTGGAAGATATCATAATATCCATTGATTCTTGGGAGTACCCTAATGACTTCCTAGTCCCGCAACCCAAGTCTCAATCCAATGTATATCCCCTAATTTTGGGAAGGCATTGGTTGGCCACAAAAGATGCATACATCAGTGGTAGAGAAGACAATATGATTATAATTGGTGGCCTATTCCAAAATCAAATTGTTCTTTATCCCCTTTCCCAACCGTTGATAACAAAAAATATTCCTATGTGGGTTGAAGAAGAATACGACCTGACAAAAAAAAATTCCTATCCCATTTACACAATCAACACATCCTTGGTTGATAGTACAATTGATGAGGACACTTTCCTTGAAAATTTTGTGCAAAATCAATATCCAGTTGATGTGAAAATAGAAGGGATAAATGATGATAATAGATCTGAAATTTATGTTGAAATTAACATAGAATTATGGACACATATATCTAGTGCTGATATAGATGATCCAACTGTCAAAACCATAGAGATCAGCGTTGCAAAAAAACTCAAAATCAACAAAAAACTTACTATTCCGCAAGAACAAAACTTATTAGATGTGTTGAAAACAAATGTTGAGGATTTTGCATGGGATTATAAAGACTTGAAAGGAATCCATCCTTATATGTGTACTCACCATATTTCCATCAAGAAGGATTGAAAACCTATTAGGAGGCCTCAAAGAAGGATGAAACTTGCAATGAATGACATAGTTAAACAAGAACTTCAAAAGTTTATAAATGAGAGATTCATATACCCAATATCAGACAATGAAGGATATTTGTCTATTACTGAAGAATGGGAACACAGATATGTGTCTATTACTGAGAGTTAAACAATGCTACTAGAAAAGTACATTCCCCCCTACCCTTTATTGTCCAAGTCTTGGATGTCTTAGATGGAAGGGAATATTTTTCATTTCTATATTGATTTAGTGGATCCAACCAAATTAGGATCAATCTTGAAGATCAAAACAACAACAAATTCACTTGTCCGTTGGGTACATTTTCCTACAAAGTCTTACCATTTGGCCTATGTAATGCCCCAACCACTTTCCAAAGATAAATTCTTAGCGTCTTTTCATAGCTCATTCACAATAAAGTTGAGCTCTACATGGATGAATTCACCCCTTATGGAAAGTCTTTTTATGAAGTCTTAAACAATTTATACAAAGTTATCCAAAGACGTAGAGAAATGAACGTGTCCCTTAGTAATGAAAAATGTAATAAGATGATGACTGAAGGTATTGTTTTGGGACATCATCTATTCTCCAAAGGGATTGAGTTAGACAAAAACAAAATCAAAATCATGACCCTATTTCCTACACCTCTCAAACCAAAAAAAATTAGAAGTTTCCTTGGACATGCATGATACTATAGGAGGTTCGTCAATCATTTTAGTAAGATAACTTCTTCTCTTTTTACCTTGTTTTTGAAAGATGTAGATTATTGTTTGACCCTGAACTTCCAACAAGGTTTTGAAATGATAAAAGATAAATTCTCAGTTGCTATTGTACTACAAGGTCCCAATTGGGCTCTTCAATTTCACATTCACACTAATCCATCAAACAAGTTTGTACAAGAAATATTAGGACAAGATGAAAACAATAAACCTTATGCAATTTATTTCATAAGTAAAATTTGGTTCGTGCAGATCTCAACTACATTGTTACAGAAAAATAACTATTAGTGGTAGTTCACGCTCTCAATAAATTTAGACGTTGTGTTATAGGGTATAAAGTGTTTTTACATAAAAATCATGAAACCACTATATACTTGATGAATAATCCTAAGATTAATGGTAGGATGATTAGATGGTTTTTTATTACAATAATTTGATCTAATATTTCTTGATAAGCCTGGAAAGAAAAATGTAGTTGCAGATTTCTTATCCCGGTTAATTACTGCTACTAAAAAAGACATGATGGAGGAATGGTTCCCTTATGAGAACCTATTTACCATATCAACACAAACTGCCTTCTTTATTTATATAGAAAATTATCTGACAATAGGAAAGTTCCCTCATCATTTCTCCTAGATGGAGAGATGTAATATTATCTGGAAAAGTTTGTCCTATAATTGGGTAGTAGGATATTTGTTCAAACTTTTCCTAGACCAAATTTTTAGGACATGCATAAGAGAATATGAGGTGCATGATATCCTCCGTGTGTGTCATGATGAACCATGTGGATGAAATTATATATCAATGAGTAAAACCTACAATATTTTACAAGTTTTATATTTTTGGCCAACCCTATATAGAGATGCTTAACAATACAGTTCACATTGTGATGAATGCCAAAGAATGGGGAACCTTACAAAGAGGAATGAGATGAATTTACAAACCCAAGTATCATTGGAACCATTTGATAAGTTGGGCATGGACTTCATAGGCCCAATTGATCCTCTATCAAGGACAAAGAAGAACATACTTGTATGCAATGATTATTTGAAAAAATGGGTTGAAGTCAAAGTTATGAAAGGTGTCACTTAATCTGATGTAGTTTCATTCCTCCAAGAATGCATATTATCAAGTTTTGTTTATCCAAGAGAGATAGTAACATATCAAGGGCCTCAATTTACATCAAGACTTACTGAATAAATCATGAAGGAACACAACATCTGTCAAAGGAAGTTAATACCCTACCATCCACAAACAAATGGGTAAGATGATGTCAACAATCAAGAATAGAAAACATCATCACAAAAACAATGAGCATGAACATTAAATATTGGTCAAATAAACTCATAAAATCAGCATGGAAATACAACATTACATGGAAAACTACCACAAGGCTTACTCCTTTTGATTTATTCTATGGTAAGAAATTGATGCTCCCTATTGAATTTGAATATCATACATTGAGAATCAAAACTCAATTATATACTAATTTATCATCAGCATAAAAAAAATATTGAGCCAATTGAATTCCTTATATGAGTATATGATGCAAGCCCTATTAAACACTGAATTAGTGGAGAAAGAAAGAAAATATTGGCATGGAGAAAATATTAACTATAACAAGTTCAAAGAGGGGGATTGGGATTTGTTATATAAATCAATATTTAAGGAATTCAATGGAAAGTTGATGACTAGCTAGTTAGTACCCTACATTATTTATAAATTTTATAATAATGGTTCAGTCTAGATCATAACCATTGATGAGGAATGAATACCCCCAGTGGTGAATAGATTAAGACCAAAGGTTTACAACAAGCTACTAAGAAAAGAGGTGTTCATAGAAACAATGAGAACAAAAAAATTGGATTTGATTGATAGCAAATATGCTCTCAATCCATCCCAATAAACAAAATACGAAATAAAAAGAGAAAAAAAAAGGAATTAAAATTATGGATGTAAACCTCTCAGAGGAATCTATGAAAGATCTATGGGTGAAAACCTCCAATGAAGGCAGTCTCAAATTTGAGGAATAAATAAATATCATCATCAATAAAATCTCCTGGGGTATTGATGAGTTAGGGCAATGGTAAAAACTAGTAATGGCACTTCTTCCTTGAAAAAAAGAAAAGAAAAATATTTTAAAGTACTAATATTTTGTTTTGCAGGTACCTAAGACACCATTTGCAGTAATCATATGCACAAGGAGAATTAAACAAATAGTCACCAATTATAAAATTAAAGCACTAAGAAACCCGATGTGATTTTTTGTTTTTCTTCGTCATCATTCATCAGTGCCACTTTCCATACTGAACCAATAAACTTTTACATTTTGTTTTCAATAAAAAAGTAACCTACAGGGTTATCCTACAAATTTATAGAGGTCCATCTTACAGGTTCTACATGATCAACCTACAAGACCAAATATACAAGAAATGACAAGCATTCAAGAGTAAAAATCAACATCAACAATCAATTTATCAATATCAACAACACAATAATATTATACAACCATTTCATCAACACAATCAACAATCGAGCAAGAAAAATCACATTTCTACATGATACTATGTATTTTGTAGAAAATATTTAAAATATACAAGATGCTCTGTATCCTATAAAATGATTGTAGTACTGACTTCAAAGAATATGTCAAAATGACCTAAGCATCATCAAGTGACCAATCACCATTGCAATTAATCCAACCACCTGCAAAAATAAAAATTAAGATGGATGCAAATATTAGGGACCTAAACTCCCTAACCCCTCATGTAGGTAGAATAATATATTTCCATATAATAAAGGGAAATATTAATAAGGCCTAGAAATAAGGAAGAATAAGTCAAATTTAAGAACTAATAGAATCTTTCTCTTCTAAAAGGATCTTCCACTAGATTTTTCTTTTGGATAGACAGATTTAGTATAAATAGGAGTAGAGGGTATGAGAAGTTTTTTCTTGGATATTATTGTAATAGAGCTCTACTCTACTGGAGGTTTCCCCCTCGAAGAGGCAAGTGAACATTGCTATCATTAATCAAGGTTCTCTTTCAAGTGTTATTATGGTATTGTTATGGTTATATCTTTGTTGTTTTGCCATTTCTAGCTAAAATATTTTTGTTATGCATACTATTTTATATCTGGAATACTACAGGTGGTATCATAGCACTTTCCTTGGCAAAAAATTGTGGGTTAATTTTTCTCAGGGTAGAGACGTATTCTGACGTATTAAAGCTACATAAATATGTCATTATGTGCATAAACCCACAGTCGGGGAGTAATACACGCAGGAAATACAACAAGGTGATGAGATGGGATGTATGTGCCCCTTATGGAGAAGTTCTTAGATATGCCTCTTGATCTCCTCGTTTTCTAATAGAGAGTGGCAATACACTGGCCCATTGGGTAGAGATGTTCCTAGGGTCAGATCGATGGGATGCTTGACTTGGTAGTGCAGAGGTACCCCAGTAGGAGAGGAGAAGATATCTAAGTATTCTCCCATGACCTTATCCACTTTCTTATGTTGTGTGGAGAGATCGAACACAAAGGCCCTAGATGTGGCTGTGATATTTTTCTCACTCTGAGAGAAAATAATGAAAAAGACAAATTTCCCAGTATGAGAGATGACCTTCCTACATTGCTTGGAAGAGATCAAGGAAATAACACTAGGAGGGACTGCCTCGGGTATCCTGTGCAATTTCCTATTCAACATAATAATAACACTATGAGGCCTAGACTCATATACAACATGACATTTCCATAAATATGTTTGGCCCAAAATAACATTACAAACTTTGAGAGGAGAAACATCACACAATACCTCGCCTTTGAAGGGCATGATGTCCTATGCTATTCGACACTATTGGTTGATGTGGAGATTGCTTCCTTGGTGGACCCATCCAATGGTGTAGGGTTGTGGGTGCGGTGTTGTTAGGAGGGCCAGTCACTTGATGACCTCTGCTGAGATGAGGTTCTTCTGGCTACTTCTATCAATGATGAAGTGTAGCAAGGTGCCTTTTACCCACATCTATGAATGGAAGAGGCACTCACCTTCTTCTGGCTCATCTGGTTCACTAGGTTGGAGCTTGGTGGTAGCAACGGTGGAAATAGGTTCCACGTCAATGATCCGTATTACCCTTTCTGGTTGTGACTCAGATTTATAACCCGCATCTGATTCAGAGGCTTTCACTTCGGCCACCAGTGACTGCTTTGAGTGACAGTCAACAATGTTATGCCAAGGGCTCTTATGGAAGTCTCACCACTTTCTGATATCTTTCATTGTCTTTTTGGTGTCCTTTGCTTGCATCTTGGACTTTTTTTCCTGATAATTTCCATATTTTCTCTGTCCTTTATTCTGTGGTTTGGGGCTTCCCCTTCCTAGATTTTCTTTGAGGTGTTCCCAGTCCCAAATTGACACATCTTTTATTTGAGCTTCTGCTCAATTTTGACAACATATCGGTAAGTTGTGCCCAAGGAAGAGATGTCCAGAAATTCCATTTCGTTCTGGATGTATCTATGCAGAGCACTGCGATACTTGAGCACCATATGTCACTCTGAATATTTTCCATACCTTGGTACACAAGGTATGGAATATATTTGTGAACTCTGACACTGCCTGGTTTCTTTCTTTCCATAGTGTGGTCCATTTGGTATACAAGTCGTCATAACTTTCGAAATGTAGTATTGTTCCTTAATAACATCCTTGAAGGATTCCCAGGTGGCCGCGATTGTAAATAATGAGGGTTCCTCTATTTCCATTTTCTCACAAAAAATTTCCCACCAATCTTTGACATGGGGAACGACTTTGAGGAGTGCAAAAGTAATATTTTCTCTATTCAAAAAGTTATGGACAGAAAAATAACCTTCTAGTAGATTCAACCAGTTGTCTACAACATATGTGTCTATCTAACTTTAAAATATAGGAATATTGAAGTTGATTTGTACCTTGAAGGGGGTGACGCCTCCAGTCGAGGAAGATGCATTGCTTGTTGGTAGCCGCCGAAGAATTTTCTCGAAACTATCCATCATCAACATGAGGGATTCCTCTGTTGCATGAGGGATTCCTCAAGCAACATTTTGAAAGGATCTCATGTCCCATGATATTTATTTTCTCCTTCCATGAGAGTTCACTTGGTCGTATTAGAGATTTTTTCCTCAAGAGAAACAAGCTTGAGACCCAATTCTTTGTACCTTGACCTCATTGGAGACATGCATTAAGACGACAAGGAGAAGACTGCTATAATACCGCTGATCCATATTTTATGAGTAGAATGAAACAAATACAAATTATTAAAATACTCTTAACAAATAATAACAAAGATACAGTAAAATTGGTTTTCTATTCAATAAGGAAATAAGATGAAACTGTAAAATGCAGCGAAAAGCAAGCTTGCTGGAATGGTGGCTGCTTATCTCTGAGAAGAGATGTGATGGCTACGCTCATTCGCTAGAAGATGATTCCAGTGAGGCTCTGAAGGCCTTTTTACAATAAACAGGAATTTCAAAAACCCTAAACATCAAAAAACCTAACCCTATGATATGAAGCGCCAAAAGTCATGTGGGCCCCGTTTGGGTAAGTTAGTACATCAACTTCCCGGGGTCATAACTTTTGCATACTATCTTTGTTTTAGGTGCACGATAGACCATTGGAAAGGTATCGTCGAGGCAATTAATTTTTGGGTCTCAATAAGAGCCTTTATCTATTATTGATACTCTCAATCCCTAAAAACCTTCATTTAGGCCCTCAAAATGGCCCCGAAAGTTAAAAACTGCTAAAATAGTAAATTGCCAAAATTGCCAGAAAATTGTTTTGAGCGAGTTGGAAAAGGTGGGTGGCCACCGATATCCACCTGGATCAGTGAAGGCCTACTGTGATATGAATTTTTGGACACATTGACCACATTGAAATGGAGGGTGAATCAATGTAGGGATCTTTTTTCAACTTCCCTTCACAAAAACTCCTTAGTTAGCAATCACCATTTACCCATCACTTATTACTGTCATTTATAACCAGTTGTATGTGAACATATATCAACAATAGATAACAACAAAATATATCATCAATAATCCATCGCCACAAAGAACAAAATATGTATGTACAATTTTCTTTTTATTATGGACTACAATCCTTGGATTTATCAACAACAACTGAATAGAGTAACAACTCCACAAGAGCACCAGCTCTGCAATGCAAGACTCAACTTACACAAATCAGAACCAACTGAGAATAGGATTCAATCCTCGACAAATACCAATCTTTCAACAGGTATGTGACTTGTCAGTAGTGCATCACGTGTATGTACACACCCTACTAGTAGTACAACTCATGTATGTACACAGCCTATATGTACTACAGCCTGCGTATGCCCTCTGAACAACTACAATTTTCTCTCCTTGGAAAACTCAAATCCTCTACAACCTTTAGTCACATCCACTTCTTCCTTTCAGTGTCCAATATGTACCATAACCAATCACAACACATCTATGCTCTCCAACAAATTACTCATGCTCCTCAACAATACTCTATGAATGCTACTTAATAATGTATAAGAAACCAATACACTATGTAAATCATATCAATATTGAAACATAAGAGTGTTTCTCACTCTATCAATCAACCAACATAAACCATATCATGACAGCCATACCAAGAATGCCTTAAGCATTCACCATACCATAAGAAAAAGTACCCATCAAGACAATCATGTAACCATACCATAACTTCTATGATAGATCTGATCCCATAGAATGCAGATCTAAAACTTGCTTTAGAATTCAGGAAACCTGGCACAATCTCACACTCAAGTCTCCATGAATTTCTTCAATCGTACACACTCTGATCTCCTTCATCCTGCATGTGTATGCACCCTGCCTCACTGTAGCCTGCATATGTACGCATTTTGGCTCATTGTAGCTCGCGTGCTCCTTCAAAAACTAGGTTTCTTGAACTTCCGAAACTTTCTCCGTCAATATCTCAGACTTGCGGAAAAATTGATCCATCCATGAGAACTTGCAACCACTCTCTTACTTAGAATAGATCTTTAATATATTCTCAAGAGAGTTTTTTTTACAAGATATCCTTGCCTCTCATTTATACTCTCCAAGTAGCTTCCTTAGAAGCATCCACTAGGCCACTTTGTCCACATAACCATTTGTCCACATAGTCACCTTTATCCAACTTTTTCCACTTATCCATTTTGTTCACATGACCACTTGTCCATTAAACCTACTTTCCTTATTTTTAGAGTTAACCCTCTTATAACCACTTTCCATAATTAGAAAGTTCTCCATTAAATTTATTATTTAAATAATCCTCTTTGACTTCATCAGTTCACTTTATTATTTAAATAATTTCTTCTTTGTAAGAACTTTGACTTCTTTGACCTTTTGGGGCTTCTATCCAACACATGAGGGTCCTCCAACTTCGTAAGGCCATAACTCTCAAACAGTGAGGAGTTATGTGGCATTCCACATACCACTGGAAATGGCACTACAAGCACTATCCATCTAGGATAGTTTCACTGGAAAATTCACTTATCTTCATTTCATTATTCCATAATTAAGCATGTGTTCTCTAACCATACTTATAGGATAAGTCTAACACAAAGCTTCTTCTCGTGAGAGATTTCACCATAAGGGGACCACTTTGGAGTTCATCCATTTGTACTTCCTATCAACCATGACAAGACAATAGTCATTCATCTTTACATCAATCCAATTGGAATAACCCATGACAATACATCACTATGACATTGTCCCTTTGTTATTGATTCTATACATGACCACATGATCTAAGGATAAGTACTTTAATGCATCCATTCGTCTATGCATCATATATAAATGACAAAACATCGATCCATATTCATCTATGCATGAAATCATTTATCAATTACTTCACTCGACATCCATTCATTTACAACAATGACAATACATACTTCAACAATATACTATGACAATACATTGTTCCTTTGACATCAATCCTTTGACATCAATGACAACATGATCCAACAATCACTCCTAAAGTAATTCTTGAATGCGTCAAATCTAATCAACAAGACCATTCATTTCATAAAAGATGGTAAACCATTTAAAGTGCTCGCAAAATCCATCAATTATAATAATTTATCATAAAAAACATTCATTTAGATCATTGTAGTTCAGTTAATCAATTATAAATACACATATATACATATCTTATTTTCAAAAAGAGGGAAAACAATAAATTCTACTATAAGGCGAAATCCCCACACACTCTCAACTACTTATATTCATCCTTCCTCCCTAACTTACTTCCATCTTCCATCCCTATCCTTCATCCGCTGGACTATCTTGGAGAGTCAACTATATTGACCTAACCCCAAATAGAACCTATAAGCAGAAGTGTCAACTGTCTTGAGCAAACTTCCCCAATAGGCAACTGACAATCATCATCACACATCTAGGGGAGCGTGAGCTAACATCATCCTCCCATGACTCCAGGTTTTAGAGGATACAAGGTGGGAAATGCCTTCACCCCTCCTAATATAAATAGGGTCAACACCCTACTATGGAACATACAATGGCACTGTGTTTCTAGGAATTTTGTCATCGTATATTCAGTTTTAGGCAGTCTCGCCACCTGAAAAACCTGCACTTGTCCACACATCATAGCAATGCATTTGAACCAATATAATTTCACATACAATATTCATACCATATTGTTTCATGGTCGATGTTGGCGACATCAACCTTTTATCATCATTATTCTTTGGCTATTTCATAGCCTATTGACCTATAGATTAGTCTATAACACAAACTCATACATATCTATGCATTATCATTATGTAAATGCATTTAACCATAATCTCAATTCGATATTCACTACCATATATTTAAATGTCAAAATTTTCAAGTTAGAATAGATTTCATAATATCCATCATAATACAAATAACGTTAAGCATTCATAGAATTGACATTCACATAGGTTCATACATATTAAAAATTCAAGTGTATCATTAATAGTTTCACAGTGAATAGAAAATAAAGGTGATTGGCCCTCAGGTAATTCTAGTTTTCTAAGTCAAAAGGTGGCATTACACACACCTAACCTTCGAGAAAACATATTCCTGAGGTGGTCAAAAAAGTGAGGGGTGATCTTTTCGTAAGGTCTCGGCATCCTCCCAAGTAGCAGATCCTGGGCTATACTTGTTCCACTGGATGTTAACTTGGTATACCATATGGTGCCAAAGTTGTTGGACCCTACGGTCCAATATGCGTAACGTTTCTACCATGAGGGTTCTCACGTCTGATACTTACAATTCCTTCCAATTCATTTGATGAGATTCATCAACAACATAATGACGTAGAACAGATACATGAAAAACATTATGAGTTTTATGTAAGTGGGGTGGCAGTACGAGACGATAGGAAACGGGTCCAATTATCTCTTGGATTTTGAAGGGTCCTATAAATTGATGCGAAAACTTTGTCACCTTAGCGAACCAAATGGTACTCTTATTAGGCATGATATGAATGAAAATTTGATCTCCCACTTTATAACTTCGATCATTCCTATATGCATCAACATAACGTTTCTGTCTATATTGTGCTTCCTTTAGTCGTTGCCTAATGTGAGTCACCTAATCTTCCATCTCTTGAATCAATTATATCCCAATTGTCACTTGGTATTCTAACCTTTCCCAACTCAACGATGTCCTGCATGGCCTTCCATATAGATATTCATAGGGTGGAATTCCAGTGGAGCTATGAAAACTATTATTGCAGGTGAACTCTACCAAAAGTAGGTACTTCTCCCAATGGGTTTGATTATCCATAACATAAATCCTAAGCATGTCTTCCATAACCTGATTTAATCTCTCAATTTACCCATCTATTTCAGGATGATAAGTTGTGCTTGAGTTCAATTGAGTTGTCAATGCTGACTGCAAACTTTCCCAGAACCTAAATGTGAATCGAGAGTCCCTATATGAAATGATCTTCTTGGGTAACCCATGCAAATTAAGGACCTCACTTACAAACACGTGTTCCATATCAATGACATCATAAGTGTCTCTAACAAGAATAAAATGATCAGTCTTGGTCAACTTATCAATTATCACAATAATGGCATTGTGTCTATGCAATGTGAGCGGAAATACCACAATAAAATCCATAGAAATGACTTCCCACTTGGACATAGGAACATCATGCGGTTGTAGGAGACCTGTTGGGTGGTGGTGGTCAAACTTAACTTGTTGACACTCTAGACACTTGTCAACTAAATGGAATACATCACGCTTCATGCCTACCTAGAAGAAAATCTTCTTCATGTCCGCGTACATTTTCTTCACATCCATATGTGCACAATAAAGTGCTCTATGGGATTCTTTGAGTATGATGCTTCGAATATCCCTACCTTCAGGGATGTACATCCTTCCCTGATATGTTAACAATCCATCTACTTCCAGGCTATATCCTTCATACTTTTGATCTACTTGCCTCCCCACTCTGAAGGGTTGAAGTAACATTTAAATACAAACTATCTCCAAGAAGTTTCCCCAACACACGCTCCCTCAGATTAAATTTTAAGGGTACCAAAGAGAAGACACGTGGTCTCATGCTCAAGGAATCCATGACCACATTCTCATTTCCCTTGATGTACAAAATTCCAAAATCGTACTCACTCATAAACTCACTCCATCGCCTATGTCGGGCATTGAGATCCCTTTGAGTGAAGACATTATTTAAGCTTTCATGGTCTGTTTTGAGATCAAAGTTTCTCCCCACTAGATAGTGCCTCCAATGTTTCAGAGCTAGCATTACAACTGCCAACTCTAAATAATGAGTAGTGTAAATCTCCTCATGTTGCTTCAACTTTCTAGACACATACGCTGTCACTCCTCCATCCTGCATTAGCACGACCCCCAATCCTTGATTTGAGGCATCTGTGCCAATTGTGAAGTATTTTTCCATATCCGACACTCGTAGAATTGGTGCACTAGTTAGTTACCTCTTAATCTCGATGAATGAAATATTTAATTCTTCTGTCCATTCATGCTTGACCCCCTTGCTCTGCAAGGTGATGATGGGTTTCGCTATTTTAGAGAACCTTTCCACAAACCTCCGACAATAACCCGATAGCCCCATGAAGATTCTTACCTCATGAGAATTTTCCGAAACTGACCATTCCATAATGGTCTTTACCATTTCTGGGTCCACGGAGATTCCTTCACTAGAAATGACATGACCTAAATAGTTAATTTATTTCTGGAAGAAAGAACACTTCGACAACTTCACATACAATTTTTTTCTCTCTAAGGCATGACAATACAACTCAAAAGTTCTCCTCATGCTCTCTTTCGTTCTTGGAATATATGAGGATATCATCGAGAAAGACTTGTACAAAGCGGTCTAAGTACTTTCAGAATACACCATTCATGAGGCTCATGAATACTGATGGCACATTGGTCAAACCAAAAGGTACTACAATGAACTTGTAATGCTCAAACCGAGTTCAAAATGTCATTTTAGGAATATATCCTTCCTTAATCCTTAACTAGTGATACCCTGATCGCAGATCAATTTTTGAGAACATCGTTGCTCCTTTCATTTGATCAAAGAGATCATCTATTAGTGGCATTGGGTACCTATTTTTCACTGTAGCACTGTTAAAGTCCTTGTAATCTATACACAGTCAGAAGGAACCATCCTTCTTCTTCACAAAAATTATTGGTGCACCCCAAGGCGAAACACTAGGCCTTATTAGCCCTAAGTCAAGTAGTTCCTTCAACTGCATCTACAACTCACAAAGTTATGGCGTTGTCATCCTATATAGAGTCTTGGAAATTGGATCTGCACCAGGTTTTAGTTCAATGGTAAAATCAATCTCCGTCTCAGGAGGTAACCCTGGAAACTCTTTCGGAAAAACATCCTTAAACTCCGACAATATTGGGTATTGGTCCAAGGAGGGTCCTTTCCCTTCATTGACTGCTTCCACTACATATAATTGAAAACATTGCTTGATGAAACATTTAACCTTCATGGTCGAGATAAAGCGTAGAGACACTTTCCTCCGTACATCGTGGATCTCTATTTACCTTCCTTCATTGTCAATACAAAGCACACTTTTTACGAAACAATCAACCATAGGTTGATGGGATTCTAACCAACCCATTTCGATGATTAGGTCATACGTCCTGAGAGTAGTGACATACACCTTCAACTTAGTAGTATACACTCCCCGGTCTACTAGACAATTATCAATGATAGGTCCTACTGCTTGTTTTTCCCCTGAATCCATCTCGACTTGATTAAAGTCATCGTGCTCATAGGCTGCCAACCCACACTTTTCTAATGCACAAAATGAAATGAAACTATTTGTAGCACCAGAATCAAATAAAATTTTAACATTGACATGGTTTAGCGTACCTGATGACTCCACCACCATGGATTGATGTTCTTCCTGGTCATTATTAATTATTTCATAAATATGGTGGCTACCACTCGCTCTTCCCATCGGGGCCTTTCCTTCTCTATGCACAAATGTTGTTTGTGACTTTGGGCAGTCACGTTGGTAATGGGGTCTTCCACATCCCCAACAGGTAACATGATATGGAACCTACGCACTTCCCTATGACGGTCTCTGAAATGATTTCCTTGCCCTAGAGCCCCTACCCCTACTTGTTTCTCCCTGAGAAGGTGGTGGACCTGCCTACATCGTTGGTGATGAGTGGGATGTTGCACTTGCTGCCATTGAAATGCCTATATTAAATTATCTAGGTGCGAATCTATTTCCATAAGGAGGTGTCCTAAAGCTTCCTCCCCTGGAGAGGGTCCTAGGGGCCTTCCCCAAGAATCCAGGATGTTGTGGAAAGGTTGATCTCATACCTCTGTTTAAGCTCATATGCTCCTTCGTGTAACGTGTATTTTCAATTGCTTTATATACTGACTATATTTTCCACATCCGTACCATGGCCCTTATCTTAGGGTTTAACCCATAGAAAAAACATTATGCCTATTGTTGATCGGTATCCATGTATGAGACATACTTTACCAACTCCATGAACCTGATCTCGTACTCTTCCATGGTCCTATTTCCTTGAACTAGAGCATGAAAATATCTTACCTGTTGTTCCTCGTAGTAAGCCGAAAAATATTTATTCTGGAACCTTTCCTCAAAAATCTCCCATGAGATGGTGTCTAGGGTAAGGTGCGACTTCCTCTGTCGATTACCCCAACAGTTCAAGGCACCGTCCCTCAACTAAAATATTGATATCTTTTCCTTATGTGTGGAAGCATAGTCTCTTAAGGCAAAACATCGTGTCATTCCTTCCAACCATGCCTCTGCATGTTCACTTTCACTTAAGGGAGTTTGATCTTATGTAGTTCTCTGGTGATGTCCCCTTGTGGATAACCTCCCTCTCAGTCCCTCGATGCTTCATGGTTACTCACTTCATATGGTGGGGGTTCCACTTCAACATCAATTGATTGGAGTCCCTTTAATGTCTCATTAATAGCCTCTAAAGAGCGCAAAATGAGAGCTAATTCAGGCGATGGTGGTGGCAGCGCCGGTGTTGGTGGTCCTTGTGACAATGTCCCTCAACCTCAATTTCCATGAGTCCTAACCATCTTGAATAAGTGAATCTACATCAAACCAATGGTTATCAAGGAAGAGTTTAAGTCATTCCACATTCGTTCAAACTTATACTTTCGAGGTCGAGGTCGAAGCCTCTAAGTTTGGTAACTTGTTCGGTTAAGTTTCTAAAATCCTTTCCTTCCATCTATGCTATCACTGAATGGAACCTGCCAATTACTGTTACTTACCTACTTAAGTCCTTTGAAACTTGGAAACTAAGTATAGTGTTTTAAACACAATGTAAATTAATTATTAAACCCCAAAACAACCCCACTCGATTGGCATGTTGTGAACATAATGCATAAGTAATGACTACGGTAGTTCTTAGCATGTAATGTCAATGACTTAGAGTGGTGGGCTCGATGATCAAAACCCATAAGCTCGATTTAAGTGACTTGTGACCAAAATTAAGGCAATTGGCACTTGAACACAATAGGACTTGGAGATTGGGTTCGATTATATATATATATATATATATATATATATATAAATTAAATATTAAAATTATTAAAATTTAAAATTATTAATTTTTTTCTTTTAATAAAAAATATATTAAAATTTTGACTTTAGAGGAATTTAGATCATTTTAATTAACATCATTCCTCCAATATATATATATGACACGTCGTTCACACATAATTCTCCTCACCTTAGCTTGGCGCTTTGTGTGTTTCATGTATTTGGTGCTAATCGTTGACTTGTGTCCATATATGTTGTGGCCTTGGTTAAGATTAGATTGGGCATGAGACCCAGTTCTTAATTTTATTTATTTATTTTTATAACCTTAATTAAGTTTTTAAAATATAATATAAAAGAGAAATAAAAAAAATACTAAAAACTATATTAAAGATATAATATATATATATATATATTAAAAAAATCTAATGTGTAGTGAAAGGACTAGTGCCCTTGTGTCTCTCCTCCCTTGTAGCTTAGCGCTTGGTCTCGGTCTTCAATGATGACTTGGGTTTGGTACATGGGTGCTTGACTTTGGTGTTCTACCATGGCTCGACGCGTTTAGCACTTGTTTTGGCCTCGTATGGGCTCCTCTTCAGTGCTTGGTGTGGGTGTCATTAACATTTGTGTTCATACCTGAAGGTTGGGCATCGTGGGACCTCGCATGAGGCCCATGTGCCCCTTCCCCGCTCTCAAAACCTACCTCACCCTTTCTCACTCACACAACATGCCTTACTTTTCCCGACCGCCTCTTTCTCTCAAACTCTCCTTTGCCCTCTTACTCCTCTGCAACTGCGGGCCGAGGGTCATCCATGAGACCCTGCACGATTAATTTCAGGGCACAGACAGGTCACTCAAGAAAACCAATATCTGAAATTTCCGCATGACATGCCTATCTATCCTTATGGTAACGTTCTTTGCATTTTATCAGTCTGCACTACGAATATCCTGTATTCAATCTTCCATTTAAGCCGTTCGGAGTTGGTTTTCGGTTCAGTAAAGTTCCCTTGTGGCGTGATTTCAGCCTTCTTTGGTCTCTGCTCAACAATCTTTGACAGGGTTCTACTGTTATTGGGGTCGTTTCGTCGCTATTATTTACAGCCAGCAATGATGTTGAGCATCCTATTCCCTTCCTGGAAACGACCATCAGAATCGATGTCGGAACCCTCCAGTGCAGTGTGGCCGTGTGGAAGGATTTGAAGATTGAGCTTCTACAAAACTCCGGAGGACTTAAAATTATTTCCTCGTATTCTCTGTTCATGGGCGATAGCCCTTCGAGTGGAATAAGTGGAGAAACATCCAACGACGAGCAAAAATTACTTTCAGGAAATGCAATTTTCAATGTGAAAAGATTAATTGGGAGAATGGACATTGATCATGTTGCTCACAATAGCAATAAATTTCCATTTATGGTGCAAACTTTGGATATCGGGTTATACCCCTTCATTTGCAGCGTTAACAAATGAGTTGTGGCGGTCAACCACTCGGGAAGAAGTACTTGTGATTTTGCTGGAAAAGTTGCGAGCCATGGCCGAGGTTCAACTAGGACTTGTGGTGCGCACCGTTGTATTAACAATGCATGTTTCCTTTAGGTGGTTTCAACAAACTCAGGTTGAAAATGCTTGTGCTATGGTTGGTTTTCATGTTCTTTGTTTGATTCCAGAACCCACAATAGTAACCCTACTGTATGATCAACAACAACAGATGACCTCTCAGGCCAATATGGGAAATGGAACTGAGAAAATTGCATTGATTTTCAATATGGGTGCTGGATACTGTGATGTTGTTGTCGCTGCCACAACTTGGGGTGGGGCGGGAGGGGTTCTCAGATTAAATCTATTGCATGGGATGCAATTGGAGGTGAGGATATCTTACAAAATGTTATCTAACATGTTTCTCCTAATGTATACCTTCCTTCGGTGGTGAAAAGTAGGGATGCGAGCAAATTTGTTGCAATGCTTCGAATCGTTGTTCAGAAAGCTATCCACTCTCTCTCTATGAATACCAGTGATTCTATTGAAGTTGATTTGGGAGATGGGCAGAAGATATAAAAAAACCCTGCTACGAGGTGAATTTGTGGACGTCAATAATGAGTTTTTTCAAAAATGTGAAAAGCTTATTGTTCAGTGTTTACATGATCCAGAAATAGATGTGGAGAGCATAGCTGATGTTGAATTGTCGGTGGCTTCTCTTACATTCCAAAAATACAGAGCCTGGTTCTGAAGATTTGAAAAATAAAGAATATATATATAACGGTATGAAACCCTTGGAAGCTGCAAGTATGTTTGGACTCATTGTTTCAAGCTTCCAAAAATCGTCATTCAAGTCCCGGTTTCAAAACAAGTTGCTCGGTCTTTGGTTTAGAATCCAAGGGATAAAGTCTTTAAGGTGGCTTCCGATTGGACTTCTCAAAAGACTCAATATTGTAAGACCGGGGAAGAGACGAATTCTCAACTAAGTTCATCGACATAAATATGCACGCTGAGCAGACTGTTCTTTGTTATATTTTGGTCAACTAAGTTCATCGACATAAATATGCACGCTGAACAGACTGTTCTTTGTTATATTTTGGTTTATGTGGAGCCAAATAGGTTTCCAGAAAGCTCTCTTTTCTGATATATATTTTTTTAACTTATTGAATTTCTTTGTTTACCATATATCATCTTATCTTCCCTCAATCCACGTCGTGCTCTTTTCTAGATTTTGGTTTTGGAGGGTCAAATAGTACATCCAGGAAGCTTACACTTTTATTTTTCATCTATTGAGCATTTTGTCTTTTGTTTGTATAAATTACAATTCCATTGGGTTCCTTTAGTGAAGATGATTGCACTTGTTTTTCCGGGGTCTAATACTATATGTAGAGCCTATATTACATAGATTCATATAAATAAATACTTTCTAATCTACCACTTTAATTGTTGCAACTTAGTTTAGAATTTTTGCATGAATTTTCTATACCAGGAAAATAAAATAAAACAACAACATAATAAAAAAAAAAATTAATAAAATATATAGAATGCTTACCTCAATCTATATCCTAGTTGATTTATCCCCTTTCTTCATTGTTGATGATCCTTCCCAACTTCTCAAACTAAATATTAACCTCCCATCCAACTAGGAACAACCTCTGTGGCTCCCTAGCTCCAAGAATCCTTGCGGTTTCATGGCCCCAAGCCCAAAATTCCCAGCAACAATAGTGCCCTATGAGAGTTCTCCAAAACAATTCTTCCAATTTCCTCCTCCTCCTCCTCTATTAAGAGATTCTAAAAAAAAACAATGAGATCCTCTTCCAAGTCCTCTCCTTCTTCCTTATCCTCCTTTCTCAAATCCCCCTCATTAATTTTCCAACAACCTTATCCGCCCATTAACTCCCCAACAACCTTATCCCCAAAAACTCCCCAACATCCTTATCCCCCCATTAATTCCCCAACAAATTTATCCCCCCATTAATTACTTCACCCACCTTTCAATGATAAAATAATAAAAGTCCGATTTAATATATTTTAATAATTAATTAAATTTAAAAAAATATATATATAAATAACTATGATAAAAATTAATTGATTTGGGTTGTTACAAGCTCCATATCTTCGAGGGAGAAGTTGTTGATGTCACTTTTGATGTGATTGTCTTCTTCCTCTTGTACAATATTCTTCCTCTTCTTCCTCGGAGGAAGTGATGTCACTTTCGACGCGATTCTCTTCTTCCTCTTGTACAATATTATTCCTCTTCTTCCTTAGAGGAAGTTTATGTGAGATTTAAATTTTTCCTGGAGGGGGGTTCTTGTCTCCTCCTCCGCTTGAACTACTGTTGATCACTTTTTTAGATGGGTGGGCCACTGGAGCACTTCTCGGAGATGGTGTAGTCTTGGGAGTAACAGTTGGGGACTCGACACTCTTCTCGCTGGGACCCTTTCCCGTCTGTTTGTAAAATTCATTGATACTAAGTATCGTCTCCATGTCTCCAGCAGTGTGAATATGAGCGCCCAATTTGTTATATTATTCTTCTGCTAGAACAATGTGGATAAATGAATTGCTAAAACCCACTCTTAACATATGTCCCACAACCCACAGGGGTGTAGACCGATTGGCAAGTGTTGCGTAAATGGAAGGAAATATGTAAAGGAGGTCTCAAGTTCGATTCTCACCCCGATTTACTTATGCTCCATGCTTGCGGGCTCTGTGGCACACCTGGGGTTATAGTGGTAGCAGACAAGTATCAACCTCGTGTCACGAGTGTATGAGAACCACGAGTTTTTGATTCCCCTGGTATTAATATATATATATCCCACAAAAATCCCATTAGGGTCAAACCCTTTTATCCTTTCATCATACCTGAGATTTAGGTTGTGGAAGTGCTTTTCAAATTCATCGATTTTGTTCATATTTCTTAATACAAAACCCCCAATTTTCCAAGGCAAGGACATGGATTGATTTTTTTATTTCTCATGAAAAAAGTGTAGCCATAAATTATATTGCCTTGCAACTTCTATAATAAACATTTTGTCGGATACACAACATGGAAGAGAGGATGGATTTTCCTTAGAACCGAAAATCCCGATAACATTGTAATTTTCGATTCCTCCAAGGTCCCCTTTTTATCGAGGAATTTAGTTGCATGGGAAGATATTCTTGGGGTATATTTTCAAACAACAATCCTTTAAAAACTGAGACAAAGTCATTGAAAACTTCATAAAAATGCAGGGAAGCTTTGTGCCTCCACAACGCTTGGTACCAAAAGGTCACTACGTCAAATTCACAATTCACATTCTTTGAGCTAAACAATTTAGGAAATTGGCAACAATGTGCTATCGATAATACCAAATAATAGGCCATAAATAATTTCTTATCTTTTGTGTATTGTGACAATTGGGAAGATATTTCAATGGAAATAATTTTTCCCTAATAAAAAATTGCTTTCTCCTTGACAGTGAAATATAAGATATAAAGAATCATATAAGAAATACTGGGGCTATTTTCTTGGCTAGTCACTCTGGTGAATAACCAAGCAATTTCCCGAAAGGGGTTTTTGAATAAGTTGACCTGCAACCTGGTAATATCTTCAGGGATGGTCGCGAGATTCTCCTAAAATTCAGGAAAGAGGTCCAGGCCGTTGTCATGCTTTTTCAATAAGTCCCTATAATCTTCACCTTTGAAGGTGAGTGTTGGCTCTGGGAGTCTTAGAATTTTACGGAACACTTGAGGTGAAAGAGAGACAGGAGAATAGTCTGAAGTTGAATAATCTGTTGACTTGGTATATACTTATTAGCGCACCAGGAAACCAATTCTTTGCAGTCAAAAACTTCAGGAACACATTTTGCATGAGCAATTCCGGACGTCCAAATTAATTCCTTGTGAGTAGAAGGTGATGAATAGTAAGAATACGCTCTATATTACTGAAATTTCTGGTCCTCATATCCAAAAGTGTTCAAAGTGTCTCCTTAGAACTGTTGTCGAGCTACTTCTTCCATAAGTTGATAAGAGCATTCTTTTAATCCAGATAATATTTAAAATAAGCGCTTGAGAGATATAATATAATCTTTCAAAAATTGTGCTTTAATGTGGTTTAATAAGCAATCTCCTCAATCCCCTCGCTTATGAATGACGATATTTACGATACCTACATGATGAGTTATTAACATTAAACAATAATAAATGCATATTGGGAAAAGTTTGAAGGTGTCGGGGCTCGATGTGAATCAATACTTGGGATTTTTGTGAACCCACCAACCCATCGTTGCGAAAGTTCAAAAATTGGCTAAGTGTTGTAATGGGGTTAGTCAGACTCAATATAGGAGAGACGAGATACTTAGGAGCTTGGGGAGTCTGATGGTCAAAATGTAGATCGTGGATATTTTGGGTGCAAAATGTATATCACGGAACATGTGATATGAAAGTTTAAAAACCACCAACCTGGAAACCCACGATTACAGAAACGGTTAAGTATTGGATGATACGATGGTCATTCGAACACATGATATGGGGAATAGGAAGTGAGAACCCTCTATTCCTCCAACAACGTGAATCCACCATTTTTGAAAAAATGACTAAGTATAGTAATTATATATAGAGAGTAAAAGGGAGAAAAGAAATGGACAAAAGAAGTTGGGAGAATAGAAAATGAGAGGAAAATTTCGGAAGCCAGAATTGATCTCAACAACTGGCTCCAACTGTGGGATGATAACCCCCTGTGGGTTTTCAAGAATCCAGAACCTTTCATGACCAGGTGATTTCGCCTATTGGGCTATGGAGTCAAACTAAGAATATACAAAATGAAAAAATAAAATTATGTACAATGAGAGTGAGAAAGTCTTAGAAGAAGAAAACTTTCAAATTTTTCTCGTTGACAGGAAGCATTAATATTTTACCCTTGATATATTGGAGCATATAGGAGTTAAAACCCAATATCTTCTTGATGACATATGGTTGGATCCAAAGTGTTTCAAATTTTGTAGACATCGACGGTTTCTCCTTGGCCTTGTTCCAAAGTACCACCAACTCTCCCTTCCAAAAATTATTTACAGTTGTGCTCTGATCAAAATATATTTTAACACTTTGTTTCCTCTGAGAAGTTTGATTCAGGGCTTTGCTTCGTTCTTATTCCAACTTCAACAACTGGTTGATTCTCCTTTGGATGGATGAACTACCTTTTGTATCTTTTGTATTAACCACGAAAGTCAATGCATTGAGTTCAAGGATAATTGGCATCTTCGCTTCTTTCCCATAGATCAATGTATACAGAGACATCCTGGTGCTATCCTTTGGAGTCATTATGCTTTCCCATAATGCATCTAAAAACTTCAAATGCCAATTCCTTTGGTTCTTGTCAATGGTTTTCTTCAGTATCTGAACAAGTGTTTTTTTGGTGGATTCATCAAGGCCATTACCTTGTGGATAATAATTCGATGATTAACCCACGATAATTCCATATTCTCCACAAAAATCCGTAAACTTTGACCCGATGAAAATCGAACCATTATCTGTGATAAATTTATCCAAGACACCAAATTTGGACATAATATTATCTTTGAGGAAATTAATTAGAGCTTCAGAATCAACCTTCTTTAATGCCACCACTTTCGGCCATTTTGTGAAATAATCTGTAGCTGTGAGAATGTACATATCCCCCTTGCTAGACTTTGGATTAATTGGCCCAACAACATCAAGTCTCCATTGGGAGAATGGTTGTTTTACAACTATGGGTTGTAAAACCATCACATATCTCTTCATTTTTACTAAAAAATGCTAGCACGATACACACTTCCTTATTGTGGCGCACGTATCTCTGAATATTGATGGCCAGTAGAATCTAGCCCTTATTATCTTATGGGCGGTGGCAGTGGGTGCAAAGTGTCCACCGCATATTCCTTCATGGAATTCTCTCATCAGTTCTTGGGATTAACTTTCATCAACGCATCTTAGTAGGATACCATTCTAATTTCTCTTGAACATTATATCAACAATCAACACATATTTAACTTTTGTCATCTTCAATGTTCTTCGCTCCTTGGAGTTCATAGTGATAGGAAATTTCCTGGACCTTAAGTAGAATATAATATCTTTGTACCAATATAAATCAACTAATGGTTCTCCTCCTGAAATTGAAATCATTCCATCCATAGAATCACCATTCATGATGAGCTTCCATAAACATTGTCCTTTGATAGATTTTAAAGGTTTAATCTTGATATCATATTCTTGTATCTTTGCCATCTAGTTATCCCATTTTACTTCTCTCAATTGTTGATTCAGAAGCATATTCATTGGCAATGAGGAGACATAGGCAATAACGTGGGATTTCAATATGTACATATGAAACTGTGCTACTTATTTTATAAGAGCCAAGGAAAGATTTTCCAGTTCTGAATACCTAAACTCATAGTCATGTAGGGTTTTTCTCATGAAACTTATTGGGATTTCTTCTCCTTTGGTATTCTTCTGAGTAAGAATAGATGTGACAACTGTCTCTATAGAAAATGAATAGATGATGAAATCCCTTTGAAAATATGGACTAATGAAGATTGAAGATGTGGTGATTGATCCTTTGATATTATTGAAAGACTCTTGAGTATCTGTTGTCCATTCTAACCTCTACTCCTTTTTCAACAATCAATTAATAGGCTTTACGATACTTGCATAGTAAGGAACAAATCTTCACACAAAATAGATCTTGCCGAAAAATTATTGGAATCCCTTCTGGGATGTCGGGGGGTTGATCTAATTTATTTCTTTAACTCTTTCCAGATCTATCTAAATACCTTCCTTGCACACAATGTGGCCCAATGGTTTTCCTTGAGTTACAATGAACAATCATTTCTTTGGATTTAGAGGGACACCATATAGTCTAGATATTTCAAAACAAATTCTCAGATGATGGATACAATAACCCCTTGTTTTTGAATGAACTGTCAAGTCATCTTGATATTCTTTCATAAATTTTCCTATCAAGCCGCTAAATGCATGATCCATGGCCCTCTAGAATGTGGCTCCAACATTATTCAAACCAAATCACATTCTAGCATATGCATATGTCTCCCAAGGTGTTATAAATGCCATCTTTGCCCTATCTTCCTCAACCACCAAGACTTGGTTATATCCAGAAAAATCATCCAACATGGACATGTAGGTTGATCCAGTGACTTGTTGGAGAAGGAATTCCATATTAGGTAAAGGAAATTTATCCTTTATGCTTTCTCTTTTAAGGTCTTTGAACTCGACACACATCCATATTTCTCCATGTTTTTTCTTACAGTCAAAGGATTTGAAAGTCAATCTGAGTGTCTAATGAGATAAATTATTCCTTCCTTCTTCAATTTCTCCAATTCAATCTTTACCAGATGTTTCAGTTTGGGATTCATCATCCTTATTTTTTTTATTCATTGGCTTTTCTTCTTCCCTCAAAGGAATGATATGTTGTAATATAGTTTTATCATAACCTTTAAAATCATCATAGGTCCAAGAAAACACATCAATGTATTCTTTGAACAAGGCAACATATTGATCAACTTTCTCAATGGTGCAATCAACTCCCAAGTTGACATATTTTGGGGAACTTCCAGTTCCAATATTGACTTTTCTTGTCTCTTGTACTTTTAGAATTGAAACTTCTTCAAGGATATTCTTAGCATGATCACCTTTCGTAAAAAGAGATTCATAATGTATACAATATTTGGGGACAACAGATGAGTGATTATCTTCATCATCATCATCATCATTTAACAAAAAATTTCCCAGTTGTTCATCATTCTCAAACACTTGCAAATATTCAATGTATCGTGCACAGATAGTTAGAAATCTCTTTCTACTTGGAAAGACGTTTTTCTTTGAATATCATCTGGGTTTGACAATGAGGTCGCCAAGGATAATGAATATCCATTGTGATTCTTGCCCCTTGGAATGAAAGAAATGTTGAAGGAACTGAAATATTACATCAATTCATTAGCTCTTTTGAAATATAACTTAAGTCTTTAATTTTTTATTTTATACCTCTGGGTAACCTGATTGATCACTGAATATGAGTCACAAGTTACAATTAGATGTTCTATTTTATTTTCTTGTGGAGGGATCATCCCCTGAATCAAGGCTTCATATTCTGCCTCATTATTAGTGCATGAAAATTCAAATCTAATAGCATGCAGATGCACAACCTTATTTGGACTCATAAGAACAATCCCAACTCCGCTCCCAGAATTTGAACAGTATCCATGAATGACATCCTCCAATAGCCTTCAAACATACATTCTTGATTTTTTGCATCTTTAACTTGCTCTAGGATTTTGTTATGCTCTATGTGTAGGATAACATAGCTTCCAATCTCAACATCTAGATAATACTCCATCAATTCTTTGTCCTTCTTCTTGAAAGAGAAGGGTTTTCTAGGTTCACGGGGCACTTTAATCATTTTTCCTTCTTTTCCTGACAACATCATACAACTTCCATCGTTCATTATATATCCTCCGATCATAGATGCCCAATCTCTTCCCAGCACATCTCCATATGACGGAGGAAGGTCCACAAAAATAATATTGAAAAATGTGATAATATGGGGGGTTGTCGTAATCCAAGCATAAAAGTCCTTGATCTCTCCATAAGATGGCACTTTTCTAGAATCAATTGCATATATACTTTCACCAGTTTCATAATACTTGGTGAAACTCATGCCCAATGCCTCCATGACCTCCAGTGGAATAACATTATTTGTCGCACCCATGTCAACCAAACAATTATGTAGTGTAACATCATGATTTTCAATTGAAATGTAAAAGGGAAGAAGTTTACCTCTCAACTTGGCAGTTGACTTGCTAGGGATTTGTTTTGGACTAGTAACAACAACTACTTCTCTTTCATATGGATCATGCAACAATTTCAAAATGATTTCTCTTTGTTGGGGAATCTTCACCACTTCCATTAAGGGAAGGGTCATCCTTAATTTACTCAAATCCTCTATGACATTATATTCCATTTGAGTGGAGTTTGATGTCATGTGTTTCCTTTTACTTCCAATGTTATCTGTCACTTTCTCATTTATTTTTTCTTTTTCTTTTTCTTTTTCTTTATCACAATCGCCTTTATTTTTTGGTCTATTTACAAATCCTCTTGTCTGGGCAACATTTTCTTGCAAGTTGGTATCATTGTCACCTCTTCAAAAATGTACATGGGTGTCTCACATTTGTCCATTTGCAATGTTTCAGAGATTTCATCGGGTTCATAATAATTCTCTTTCTCAATTGATTTCTCGTCATACACATCATTCAGAACAACCACACTAGGAGTAGGCTGGCTCGGAATCATTGGTCTTTGCGCATTATCCGTGTTCTCAAAACTCACTCTATTTTTTTGGGGAGGGTTACTTATTTGCTATGGGATTGGCATTCTTGGATTTTCTACATAATTATATTCCCTTCTTAGTATGTTTATCGTGTTCTGCATTTTCTTTATAGTTCTATTCATTTGTGCAATTTTGATTATTTTCTTAGTTTCCTCTGTCGCCACAGGGTCATCCTTTACATCAGGTATGGTTCCCTTGAAAAATCCTCCTCCCATTATTTAGTTTTGAGCCGATCGAGGCTTGAATTCTTTGTTCTTTATTTAACTAGAAGCTCCTTGATTATCAATATTTAATCCTCCCAACTTCCTTTGAAATCTTCCCAGTATTATATCGGGGTGAACACCCATTTCTTCCATCTCAGTGTATTTAGTCATTGCCTCCTCCAAGGTATCCATTTGGGATGTTCTAATAGAATATTTCAGATTCAGGGGCATTGAATTATTATAACAACCAAGAATGATTGGGTTATTTTGGTATTCTATCTTCTAGAATCCTACTCAAGGTTTTATTGAACCTAAGATTAAAATCTTGTATCCTTCCATTCTTTCTCAAACCAATTTCGGTGAAATCGACGAGAAGGGTATGATAAACGATTAAATGAGGGAATTGACCTGCATGGAAATGTTTTATACCATGCATACGCTCTTCCTGATAAATTTTGTAGGAATAACCTTACCATGACATCATCATACTCAACACGATGAAAATCACAAACATCAATAAATAGGTGCAGATGCCTCTTTACATGGATTACTCCATATCCAAAAAATTACTTTAGGGTGCCCTTAGAGATAACAGGGAGATCATGTTGTTCACCTATAACATTTATAGGGTAATATATTACCCTCCTTCGATTTTCAAATCCTGGGTTTCCTTGATTTCTTGCAACATCTCTTCGACCTCCTTGTATCACCTCATGATGCTCGTCTCGGGGATGTTTATTTCTTCCATGTCTAGAGAGATTCCAGGGATAGGATTTTGAATTCTAAGAATAATGAGTTTATTTATTTTAATTATGGTAATGGGTCCCTTGTATTCATCCAAATTCAATCCCAACCATGTTCTTGTGCTTCTCTAGCTAGCCTTTGATTTCTTTAGTCTTGTCGTTCCTCTCTCCTCTGTCTTAAGATGATTTCTCTTTCTTCTTCTTGGACTAAGATATTCCAGGACCTTTCTAACTCTTCTCGGGTCTCACCTCTTGTTATAAACATACTGTATAACTAATGTAATATGCTTCATTGATTGTTCAATCCAATTTGTAATAGGGGCTGATCAGACTGGGGCAAAGTCATATATTTTTCAAAAATGCTAGACCATGTTAAAAATTTCAGTTATGTTCCCCAGTATGGTTGGAAAGAATGTTGACAATTGAATCCATTATTTATGAAATGACAACCTCACGAGGATACAAATCCCCCTGCATTTTTATAGAGCTGGTACTCCTCTTTAGATTTTCTCAAGATTTCTATATTTTCAAAATGTGGGACTTGACAACAGTTCGTCGTAGTAATTCAAAGAAACATAAATATTGCGAGAAAATAAAAGGAAAATTCTTTTGTTTTATTTTTAAAGAAATTTCTTGAGAAAGGACTAGGAATCACACACTTCACACATTTAAAGAAAATAAGAAAAATCTCCTTACATCCATCATAGTTTAAGATAAAGATTTATGATCACATAAAATAAAAAGAAGATGATCTCCATGCATAAGATAAATTTAACATAGTGGACGCATGGGAAGATCAAATAAAGATAATGATAGATCAACCTCAAATACTTTATATTCTAAAAACAGGGTTACAAAGCATAGTTGAGATTGTTCCCAAATTAGCTCTCTTGAAATTACTACAAAATATATAGTCTGTTACATCTTCTTTGAAATTGTAAATGCATTTGTCTTAAAGATTGGGATTGGAGCTCTCGCAGACCATAAATAAAATAAATACAATAAATAAGGTTTTATAAGGAAGACGGTGGGTGGTAGAAGAACAAGAATACCTGGCAAGAAGAAAAAATGAGTTTTCAGTCTTCGATTAAACCTTTCTATTGAAAGAGGTGGAATAACTAGATGAAGGACTTGATAAAAAAAAAAAAGGATGTGATCGGGCTCATAAAATCACTATGATGGTCTCTCATGTATTTTCATTTGCTTGTTGATGTCCTTTTATTGTTTTCATCAACGGTTCATTGGTCAGTTTCTCGATAGCTTTCTTGAACCATTCTTCAATGTAACTTTTCATTGGTTCCACGTTGATTTCATGTTGTATTTTAATGTTAAACAACTCACCCTCCAAGTGTCTTAGATCAAGGGAAATTCCATGTGATGGCTCTTTAATGTCTTAATTTTTTATGGCATAATCTAGTAGTCAATTATCTATGGCGTCCATATCATATCCAATTATACAATAGAAATTTTCAATTGGCAATCCTTTAAAAATATCAACTTGCTCATTGAACTGTTGTTTTGTTAGGAACAACGAGTTAAGAATCAACTTGGGATCTTGGAATTCATTAGTGATTCCAGCTAGGTCCACCTCCATGAGCCTTTTGAATAGTTCTTCCCTCCTTGATATGGCTTGGATGCATGCTTGACCAATGTTATTCAAGCTCTTTATATTTTCCCTCCAACACACGTTCAACTACTTGATCTGACATGGAGAGGGAAGGTCCTCCTCTCTTCTCCTTAGCTATGACATGTTGGAAAATTTCACACCAAATACTACCATGTCATCAAGGAAAAATCCTTCTTCATTTTTTAGGTCAGCCTGCAAATACTCATGGAAGACATGGGACCTCGAGCCAAATCAAATCATGTTCTTTGAAAATTCCCGAGCTTTTGTGATCGATGACATTATTTTCTTGATATTATTCTCCACATAGCTCCTAGCTGGTGTAAGTAAGCTTGAGGATCCTTTTAATTTAGTGGTGGGTGTGGTGGGTCCAAAAATTTCCAAAGGGATGGGAAGAAGTGGAAAAGGCATCAAGGTCTCTTCCAGTTCCTTAATCATTTCCTTTAACTTTATATTTTCTGCTTCGATACCACCAATGTAGTCGTCTAATGCATCATCGGTTTTTCTATGGATTTAAGAAATATGTATAATTCTTAGGTTAACCTCTGAATGAGTTTTCCATTTTTTATTCTTCACATCACTCTTCTAAAAAAATAATTTCTTAGATTCGTTTTCAAAGACAACTCTCTGCAAAAAAAATGAATCTTCTTCATCGAAGTTCGTATTCTCAACAATTTCCAATGACGTATTTTGGTGGGTTGTACCTCCTGGGTGATCAATATTAGAAAACATTTTCTTGATGTCCACCTTGAGCTCCATATCTTCGAGGGAGAATATATTGATGCCACTTTCGACGTGATTCTCTTCTTCCTCTTGTACAATATTCTTCCTCTTCATCCTCAAATGAAGTTTATGTGATCTTTCAACTTTTCCTAGAGGGAGGTTCTTGTCTCCTCCTCTGCCTGAAGTATTTTTGATAACGTTTATAGATGGGTGGGACACTAGAGCACTGCTCTGCAATGTTGTAGTCTTGGGAGTAATAGTTGGGGACTGGGAACTCTTCTCGTTGGGACCCTTCCATTTATCTTTGTAAAATTCATTGGTAATGAGTATCATCTCCAAGTCACCATTTCTGTGAATAGGAGCGCCCAAGTTATCATCTTCTTATTCTCCTAGAACAGTGTGAAAAAATGAATTGCTAAAACCCATTGTTAACATATGTCCCAAAAAAATCCTGTTAGGGTCAAACCCTTTTATCCTTTAAACATACTTGATATTCAGGTTGTGGAAGTGATTTGCAAATTCATCGATTTTGTTCATATTTCTAATTTTCTTTTTTGTAAATCCCCAATTTTCCAAGGAAAGGGTATGATTTTCTTTTTTCATTTTCCATGAAAAAAGAGTATCTAGAAATTATATTTCCTTGCAAATTTTGTAATAAACATTATGTCGGATACATGGCATGGAAGAAAAGAGGGATTTTTCTGAGAACCAAAAATCCTGATAACATTGTAATTTTCCATTTTCTCCAAGGTCCCCTTTTTATCGAGGAATTTACTTGCCTGGGTGGATATTCTTGGAATATATTTTCCAAACAACAATCCTTTAAAACTCGAGACAAAGTCGTTGAAAAATACATAAAAATGCAGGGAATATTTGTGCCTCCACAACGCTTGGTACCAAAAGGTCATTGGGTCAAATTCACAATTCACCTTCTTTTAGATAAACAATTGAGGAAATTGATAGCAATGTGCTATCGCGAATATGAAATAATAAGCCATAAAAAAATTCTTATATGTTTTGTATTGTGAAAATTGGGAAGAGAATTTAATGGAAATCAGTTTTCCCAAATCGAAAATGCCTTTCTCCTTGACAGTGAAATATAAGATATAAAGAATCATATGAGAAATACTTGCGGTATTTTCTTGGTCGGACACTCTGGTGAATAACCAAGCAATTTACCAAAATGGGTTTTTGGATGATTTGACCTACAACCTAGTAATATCTTCAGGGGTGGCCGCAAGATTCTCTAAACATTTAGGCAAGAGGTCCAAGCCATTTTCATGATTTTTCAAGAAGTCCATGTGGAATCTTCACCTTTGAAGGTGAATGTTGGCTCTGGGAGTCTTAGCCTCTTACAAAACACTTGAGTTGAAAGAGAGACTAGAGAATGGTATTGAAGTTGAATAATCCACCAACTTGGTATATATTTCTCATTGCACTAGGAAACCAATTCCTTGCAATAAAAAAATTTAGGAACACAACCTGGACGAGCAATTATGGGCATCCAAATTACTTCCTTCTAAGCAAAAGGGGATGGATAGTAAGAATACGCTCTAGAACACTAAAAGTTATGGTCCTCACGTCCAAAAGTGTTCAAAGTGTCTCCATAGAATTGATGTTGAGTTGTTTCTTCCATAAGTTGACAAGAGTGTTCTTTTAATCCAAATAATATTTGAAATGAGTGCTTGAGAGATATAATATAATATTCCTCAAATCGTTCTTTAATGTGGTTTAATAAGCAATCTCCTCGATCCCCTAACTTATTAAAGACAATATTTATATGAACTGCATGATCAGTTATTAGCATTAAACCATACTAAATGCATATTGGAAAAACCATGAAGGTGGCATGGACAGACGATAGAAATTAAGACTTGGGATTTTTGTGAATCCACCATCCCGGGAACCTGCGAAATCGTCATTGTGAAAGGTTGAAAATTGGTTAAGTGTTGTAATGGGGTCAGTCAGACTCAATATAGGAGAGATGAGATACTTAGTATCTTGGGGATTCCAATGGTAAAAATTTAGATCACAGATCTTTTGGGTGAAAAATGTATATCACGGAATATGGGATATGAAAGTTTGAAAACCACCAACCTAGTTTTAGGCAGAAATATTGTCATTTAATTCCATTGTAGTACTTGCCCAACTATTTAATTTGTCAATCTGAGGTTCGTAGGCTTACGAAGCACAAACACTATATATGCAGGACTGAAGTAATCTAATCTAAATTGCTAAAATGAAATTAATCTAGGAAAGCATTGAAATTGCATGAGGGAAAAATAGTACAACATGTGAAGAGTTGAACGATAATGGACATAGGTGAACTCACACAATAAATCAATATCAAATTATATTACAAGAATCAAATGACAAAGCATGAAAGAATAACAATTAAAGAATCAAAGCTAAGAATCCCCTTCTCCTAATTACAAGACTAAATTATGAATTACATGATCTCTAACTCTCAAGGTAATCTCTCCATTATGAATAACATGACTCTAACTCCCAAAATAATCTCCCAATTATGAATGATATGATGATCCTCATGAAGAGAGAACACTCTCTTATATACATGAGAGTATTGAAGAGTGTCATAATTACAGATCCACTATTCTCTCAACCATTCTCAACTACTTTCCCATTATTGGAAGATATGATCCCTTCAAATTGTCCACACATCTCTCACATATCTTAGATAGGATATGCCATCCAAAACTTCCATGATCTTCTCCTTTGAATATGCTTGAATGATTGTCCCAAATATTCTTCAAATATTCAAAGGTTGAAGATGAAATTTGAATTTGAGGCTAGGTGGTAATATTTGACTTTGTTGAAATCTTCACATATGCCTGCACACATCATCAAACTCATCCAACCTTGATATGTAATGAAAATATGTTATTTTTCTAATATTTAATCACAAATTGACTTATAATACTGAAATGAACACAATGGAAAATAATAAGGAGAAACCCACATATATTTATGAAAATGGTATGATGGAAGGTTAATGGGACGATGAAATGTAAGGAATAGTGAAGGAAAAAGAGGATATAAATGTGACATTTCTGAGGCCCAACACCCGAGAACCTGCAACTGTCGAAACAGTTAAGTATAGGATGATGCGATGGTCGGTCAAACTCATGATATGGGGAATAGGAAGTGAGAGCCCACGAGTCCGCCAACCCATGAACCCATCGTTTTTGAAAAAATGACTAAGTATACTAATTAGAAAGGGAGAATATAAGGGAGAAAAGAAAAGGGGAATTTGGGTAAGTGTAGAAGAGGAAAAATAAATGGACAAAAGAAGTTGGGAGAATAGAAAAGGAGAGGAAAATTTCGGAAGTGGGAATTGATCTCAACACCTCCCAAGAAAGTGGGTGTCTTGATAGATATGGATTTAAGATGGATCTATACTAGTATAAGTTAATATGATTATAATGGTGGTGGTTAATGATACCAAAATTGATTTAGAATATAATAATAATAATAATAATAATAATAATAATAATAATAATAATAATAATAATAATAATAATAATAATCTATTTTTAAGGTCACGTCCAATAAAGACACCAAATTGGTGTATGAGACCCCCTTCTTTGTGGAACAAGGGATCCCCTCCACCTAGGGATTTGATTGGTAAATTCTACAGAGGTATACATACCCTACCCCCCTCTGTATTTGAAATTGTGACCTCTTAAGAGGAGATACATGTTATTAACTAGTAGGTTCACTTAGGTTGAATATTATAATATAATATTTATGTCGATGATGATGATGATTAACGTCCACTAAGATCGAATTGGTCTATCGTACCTTAAGAGGGTAAGTTATTACTTTCGATTCTTTAAAATTTTGTTTCTCTTCTCGAAAAGCATTAAGAGAAGTTTTACAACATCACCATACTTTTGTTGAGTTAAGAGGTTAGCAAGGTTGGTAGTGTGACAAATAATTTTAAAATGAGATCTAATATGGGTATAGGTTGGACAATATAAGAGAAAGTGTTTTTCATCTTCAAACTTCTTAGTGTCACAAAGGTGACACACTCTTTCATCCCATGGAGTTTTAGGAATTGACCAACACCCATTTTCACTATGGAGTTCATGAGAATTTGTTGTTATCTTAGCAATGTTTTTTTTCTTTTTACACTTGGAAAAAAAGATAGATAATTTTGATCTTATAGATTAGGGTTGATTACATCCTTATAATACCTTAATTTTATTTTTTCCTCTAACTCTTTATCACACCACATTTTCTCCTTAAATTATGATTTGAAATTTTTTTTAATAGTATCTTTATTCTGCAAAATGGTGTCTTCCATGATTCCCCAATAATTTAGCCAAGACTGGGCATCTTTATGCCATCCTCGCTTGAGTCGATGGTGGTTATGACTCGATTTTGAAGCAATTTTAGGAAGCTTCTTGTCTTCCATTTTGTTTAAATTGTTCTTATACATTAGGTATCTAGTCATAACCATGCTCTTAATGGGGGAGAGGCTTGTTTCTAAGAGGAAGATGGGATAGGGCGTCTTTCCTTTAATTTTGAGATTATAGGTTATAAAGATCCTTTGTATTTGTTCTATCTTTCTCTGGGATTTAGGAGAGATACTACAGCCCCAGACATCACATCCATAAAATAACAGGTGTAAAAGAGTGTTAAATAGGATTTTCTTCTTATCCCAACTCCAAAGATCAACTGATTTACAATTTTTTTCAAGCACATAATAAGTTTTCCATCCCCCAATAATCCTTTTCTCAATGCTATAATTCCAATTGAGATTGTGGTGAATATCAATTCCAAGATATTTGTATGAATTCAATTCCTCCAAGTTGTTTTTTTCATATACAAAGGCATCATAAGTGATCTTATTGGATTTAATAATCATGACCTTAGTCTTATCAGTATTAACAATCATACCCATATTGGAGCAAAAATCCTTGAGGATTCTTAGTTGGTTTTCAAGATCACGGGGACTCCTTTCCATAAGAACGATGTAATCGACATAAAGAATAATTTTGATGACTATACCAGTGAGAGTAGTGTTAATATTATGGTATTTTCCGGAGGTATTTACCTCCACATGTAAACCTGACGAGAATAGAATATCCTAGGAAGCAAGAAGAAAACCTAATGAGTTGGCTAATAACCCTAGAATACAAGTCGACTCAAGAGGATAATTGGTATTAGGTTATTATCCTACAAGAGAAGAAGTCGACCAGAAGAAATATTATATACTAAGTAAATAGACACCCAAAATGAGAAGTTGACCCAGGCCGTTAGCCAGAATTAGTATAAATATAGGAGGCCAGTCTTCATTCTGGTAGGCATTCTTAGAATTGCAGAAGCAACACTTGTGCACACTACAGTTACCCAGTTGGTGCACAAGTTTGGAGGAGAGTTGTCATTGTAGCTGCTGTAGCTAGAAGATTTCGGTTTTGGCTTGAACTATCTCTTGGTTATGGTTTGGACAATCTGATCAACTCTTTTCTGGTGCGCTATCCTTGGATAAAGGTGTGCTACCCTTTGTTTGGCTATCTAGCCTAGGGTTTACTTTCAAAATGATTCTTTGTCAAGGTTAAGGTGCCCAGAGGGTGGCTTCGGCCTATGGTTGGGTGATAATTGTGATATTGTCTATGGTTAAACGAGAACAATCCATCATATTCTAATAGGTTATGGGCCCACACCTCCTTCATTCAGTCTAACCACTAGAAGGGAGCATAGCCATAAGGATATTAAGCTCATTAAATAACTGTCGCTAGGGTTTCTAGCAGGAGGAGTCACCAAAGCACTAATGCTAGGGTTACTAGCAGGTGTAGTTGCAGAAACCCTAAACCTCTCGTTGAGGCACCTTAAGTGAAGAGATTGACCTGATTTCTAGATAGACTAGTGTGCCCTAGCCTAGTGCACCTCCTGGTACTCTCAACAAGCTAAGACGTCAAGTTTGAGTTTTTGGTCAAATCTAGGGTTGACCAAGTCAAAGAAGCCATGACTTACTCTATGAAGTCACAAAACAAGTTAGATGGAGCTTCTAACTTTAGAGTGTGGAAGACAAGGATTGACCTCATCCTTGTGAAGAAAAAATTGTTGGATATAGTGAAAGGAAATATTGTGGAACCATAGTTTGAAGAAGGAAAAGAGAAGGAACCACAGAACATTGCATTTATGGAGAAGCTCTAAGATAGTGACATCAATGCCATGAGTATCATAGTGGACTCTATAAAATACCTCTTGATACCCTACATCTCCCATCTTGACTCATCGAAGAATATGTACGATGCCCTAACAAATCTCTTCTCAGTCAGAAACATTGGACAAGTAATGAGTCTGAAGAATGAGCTATGTGACATGAAGATGAATGATGATGATAGCATAACATCATACTTTGTGAGGATATCTCAGTTAAGATATCAACTACAAGATATTGAAGAGATCATCTCAGAGAAGGAACTGGAAAATATTGTACTCAATGGTCTTCCCAAGACATGGGATGCATTTTCCACAAGCATTAACACAAGGAAGAAGTATCCTACATTTGAATAAATTTGGACTTGTTGTGATCTAGAAGAATCAAGGATCAGTGAAAAAGAGGAACCCCAAAATAAGTACGATGATCAAGCCTTTACAACAAGATTCAAGAATTTTAGGAACAAAAGGAAGTTTGGTTCAAGGAAGAAGACAAATCAAGAGAAAGACATGCAAGAAATACATTGCTTCAACTATCGAAAGTATGGTCACTACAAGAATCATTGTCTTGAGCTAAATAAAAGGAAGGGGACACACAAAGCATCCATTTCCAAAGAAAAGGAACCTACAAAGAAGACCAAGCAGAATAAAACAGACTTCTTCTTCTAAGACAAGGTAAGAATACTCTTCATAGTTCTTGTACATACCATGTTTTATGTACATATATTGCATATCTACTTCTTAGAAGATAATGTGTTCAAAAAGATACTGTACCTATGGAAGAAACAAAAAGTATTGCTATCATTATGACTACAAGTCAGACAATACAAATGAAAGGATGAAGTACATCAAAAAAATCATGTGGAAGTTATTACATAAGTAATAGCTACAAGATAAACCAAAATTATAATCAACCTTGTAAAAGAGAAGAAGTAAAAGACAAGAAGAAGTCAACAATCAAGAAGAAATTGGGGAAAGACTTATGACACCTTGCAGAAGGCAATAAGCATGCAGACGGAAGCGTGGATTATGGAGGGAGATGATTATATATTTCCAAAAGAAAAACATGCACTCATACATGAAGCAATGATTAGGAGGGAGCTAATCCTATGATCCATTGAAAATAATGAAGTATATATCCATGGTAGCAACCATGAAAGGAAGTACATGTTCAGATTGACCTTAGAAGAAGTCTTCTTTGAAGAGAAGACTTAATGTATCTCAGGTTTTCTATCCACATACATCATCCTATGATTAAAGAAAGAAGTGGAATATCTAGGGAATGGAATCTATAAGAAAATCCATGGACCCAAGAGCTAAAGAAAAGCATGAGGAAGAACATGAAGATTCCAAGAAAGAAACAAAAGATAGAACAACTAGTCATTGTATCAAGAATCACAAGATTACCAACCTGATATGAACTCACTAGAAGAAATCATGCAGAGGAACTGAAAGTTGTGATGAAGAACAGTGTATGGAAGACTTATGAATGAAAGTATTGCGAGATCTATAACTAGAGGTTCTCCCAGATGGAGGGAGAAGACTATGATGATTACTCGTTCTAGTAAACGAGACATACCTCTACATGAGTCATTATACCATCCGCAATATCCATGGGTTGGAGTTCTACATCATATGAATGCAAAGAGTGTTCTCGAGAGAAATTGAACAAAGAGAATATGAAGAGAAACCAGAAAGTTTTGAGGCATACCAAAAAGAGACCCTTGTATGCAGATGGAAGAGGACAACTTGGTGGAGAACCTCCAATGCACCGAAGAAGCATGGCGAAGACTTTCTATAACAATGATATTGTATCATAATGATCACTCAGAAGATCAGGATGATGGATTTCCAATCCATGACAAAGATCTCACAATGATAGAGGAAGTGCCACATGGATATGTTCTAGTTTGACCCTTGCCAGGATGTTGTGAGCTAGGAGGAACCAGAGAATGATATATTTTATTAATCAAAGCTATATGAAGTCTTCAGAGAAAACCAGTGTTCCAGACCAAAGTACATTTGAGATCAAGCAATACATTCTCCCTGATGAAGTTCATAAAGGAGAAAGTGGCTCTCCAATATATATCTCCATAGATGAGCAGAAAAGCAAACATTTTGGTAAACATTTTGTCCAAGATGAATGAGTTTGCATACTCAAGCTAGAGCTCGCGGAGACGACTCCCTTATTGAAAAAGGAAGAGATGAATCCCAAGTTGGGAGGGAGAATTGATGTGTTATTGATTGATGGACAATCATTTTTCCATTCGAAAAATGGTCCAGGATGAGCAGTTCCTTTCCAAATTTGGAAAGTGGTTTGAGATTTTTGATGGACATGCATTTTCCAGTTCGAAAAATGGTCTAGATCGAACGGTCATTTTCGTAATGAAAATGGTTCGATGGATTGATGATGTACCATAGAAAATGATTTCCCATTATGGTTAACATGGGGAATGGTTTAGGGCAGTCTCTCTTCTTGAGGGTTACTCAAGAAGACTAGCCCACCTTGCCGGACATCGATTTCCCATTTTTGTTAACATGGGAAATGGTTTGTTTTTAGAGGTTGGTGCAGGAGAGTCATTTCCTTAGGAAATGGTCCAGATAGTCATTCCTTAGGGCATATTCATTCTCTCCATCTTGCACTTTGCTTAGTGCCGGAGGAATGGCCTAGGGTGGGGAATGGTCCAGGTCCAACAATCAGGGATATACATTCCTTAGGGTAGACTCATTCTCTTCAGGTTACACTTTGTCTAGTGTCAGAGGAATGGCCTAGGGTGGGGAATGGTCCAGGCTCATAAATCAGGACAATTATTCTTCCTTTCTTGAG
Source organism: Picea engelmannii (assembly GCA_009831015.1). Lineage (NCBI taxonomy): Eukaryota > Viridiplantae > Streptophyta > Pinopsida > Pinales > Pinaceae > Picea > Picea engelmannii. The sequence goes on from ML789596.1 coordinate 156,862, forward strand.
AAGAATAGTCCAGATAGCTCATCATTGATGTTTTACCTTTTGAGGGTAGATGCTCTTCCAAGATCTCACAAATGTGAGTGGAAGAATGGTCCAGATGATTCAGTTTATATCATAACATGGTTTCTATGCAGATTGATATCAGATGATTGTTATGAATATTGTATGTCTCTAGACAGTGTATGCATACTACTGTGGTGGATGTGGTCCACTGTTTGTGACTATACATCACTAATCAAGTACTTGTGTGCTACTTGGTGTGGTAGTTTACCATTGGATTGTAGTTGTGTACTACTATGGATAGACACAGTTGTGTTGTATTGAATGATATTGTTCTGATTGCCTTGAAGACTATCAGTAGTTTTGAAAATTATTATCAGCTAGATGGATGATCAATGGACAGAGTTTCGCAGATGAAAAATGGTTCAAGACATTTATTTTTCTAGGACTTATGTCAATATTAGAAGAATGGATCTTGTGTCACTCTGTGGTGTGAGTGACTTATCCAACATCATGTCTAAATTACTCATATAAAGTATGGTTTCGAGAGATGATGCAACTGATGACACTGATGGTGATGATGGTGCTCATGGTCTAGTCATGAGATAGTCTATACAACTATGTTGATGTTATTGGGTGAATGGTATGTTTGTGCTCAAGACCATTACCTGTAATAACTCTCTATCTAGGAGGGAATGTTAATATTATGGTAGTTGTAGGAGGTATTTACTTCCATGTGTAAACCTGACGAGAATAGAATATTCTCGAAAGCAAGAAGAAACCCTAATGAGTTGGCTAATAACCCTAGAAGATAAGTTGGCTCAAGAGGATAATTTGTATTAGGTTATTATGCTACAAGAGAAGAAGTCATCTAGAAGAAATATTATATACTAAGTAAATAGACACCTAGAATGAGAAGTCAGCCTAGGCAGTTAGCCAGAATTAGTATATATACAAGCGACCACTATTCATTATGGTAGGCATTCTCAGAACTGCAGAAGCAACACTTCTGTGCACTGTAGTTTCCCAGTTGGTGTGCAAGTTTGGAGGAGAGATGTCGTTGGAGCTGTTGCAGCTAGCAGATTTCTGTTTTGTCTTGAACTATCTCCTGGTTATGGTTTGGACTATCTGATCAGCTCTTGTTTGGTGCACTATCCTTGGATAAAGGTGCACTACCCTTTGCTTGGATATCTAGCCTAGGGTTTGCTTCCAGAATGATTCTATGTCAAGGTTAAGGTGCTCGGAGGGTGGCTCCGTCCTATGGTTGGGTGACAATAGTGATATTTTCTATGGTTAAACGAACACAATCCATCATATTCTAACAAGTAGGGCTGAAACAAGCTTCTTTTTCGAAGCAATCTTCTAACATGTCAATGTATATGCCAAAAAGGTTAGGGGACAACTAACAACCTTGTTTGACTCCAATATTGCAATTAATCTCTTTTGACCAGCCCTAAGTGTTTTTAAACTTACCAATAATGTTCTCATACATCCTTATTGTAGTATCACTCAACTCGAGAGGAACTTTTATCTCTTCCAACATATTCCAAAGGTATTTCCTAGGAACTATGTCAAAAGATTTTCTAAAATCAACAAAATAACAAAAAAGATTGGTTTTAGTATTGCATAACTCCTCTGCAATTATCCTAAAGGTAACAAAATGGTGAACAGTTGAAGGATATCTCCTAAACCCGATATCGCCTTTATCTCTTTTACTGTGACTTTCTATCCAAAAGCTAATCTTATTTTCCAAAATAATTCCATAAATCTTGACTAAAATCGAACTAATATTAATACAATTTTATTAATCTAAACTTTATTAATAAGAAAGTTATGTAAAAATTTTATTCATATAATATTAATATAATATAATATATTAATATTCATATAATATATCAATATTATTAATATTTTGTTTTTAATATTATTATAACTAATAATATACTATACTAATATTACAATAATATTATAATATAATTCTATTTTTTTAATGTAATATTATAATGGATATAAAAATTTATAAATGTTGAAATATTATAATACAATATTTAAATTAATATTAATGTATCTTTATTAATTAATAATTGATAAAAAAGTTGTCTATAAACATTCTTGATGTAAGTTAAAACATATATTATATTATATTGTTATAAGTTAATACAGACATCAATATAAATTAAGATAATATACTTTTAATATAATATAATATTATATTATAGTATAATATTTATGTTAATATTAATAAAATTTTGTTAATATAAGTAACTTAAAACATATATTATATTATATTGTTATAAGTTAATACAAACATCAATATAAATTAAGATAATATACTTATAATATAATATTATATTATAGTATAATATTTATGTTAATATTAATAAAATTTTGTTAATATAAAATTTATCAATAATAATTTTTTTTTTGGTAAAATTTAATCATTTCAATATATGATTTAATTGTTGGAAGATATCTTTATGTGAGGGTTTACTAGAAACAACCACATTAATAATATTAATGTGTCTCTATAGTTTTATATAGGCATATATAGGAAAAAACATTATTAATGTGCTAAATGTATGCCATGTGATTGTTGCTAATCTATAACTTTACAATTTAGTACTTTGAAAATATACCAATATAGATCCATCTTAACCGTGGATCTATCAAGCTCATATTGAATCTTTAACCTTTCCTCAAGTTTTTCACTATAAAAAAAGTTTTCACCTTGGAATATTTGATCCCTCTACTCTTGATAGAAGGGGGGTTAAGATGAATCTATGTTAGTTTAATACATTAATATTATGAAATACACTACTATTTTTTTTAATATATTAATGCATTTTTAGTGATCTATTATTTGAAGTTAGGAAATATTGAAACATAACAAATTCAAACCAATATAAAAAATTTAATATATTAAAATATTTTATAATATAATAATATTATAAAATATATTAAGATATATCAAAAGATTTCATTTTTTAAATATATTAAAAAAGTAATTATATATCAAAGTAAAGTAATTATTACTAATTCCATATATAGATATATATATGGAGTCGACATAATTTTTTATGATATTTTGGTATTATTTATTTATTTTTTATTTTTTTTATGCTGGCCGGTCTCGTACTCGCGTGACACGGGGTCGATTACGACCGCTACCACTATAACCTCGCGTGACACGGGGTCGATTACGACCGCTACCACTATAACCTCGCGTGACACGGGGTCGATTACGACCGCTACCACTATAACCTCCAGGTGCCATACGTATGCCCCTTCCGCAGGCACGGGTAAGTTGGGGGGATTTGAACTTGGAACCTCATCGTACATAACACGCTATATCACGGCACTTGCCAATTGAGCTGCCCCCCGGGGGATGATATTTTGGTATTATTATTATTATTATGTTTTATTATTATTTTAATGAGTTATGTTACATGAACATTTCTCCCATAGGGTGCCTCTAGTCTCAATAAAAAAAATTAAAATAATAAAATGCAAATACGAATATATATATATATATATATATATATATATATATATATATATATATATATATATGTTAGATAAGTTTTTTGGAAAGCAATGTGTAAGAGGTTTTGAAACATGAATGAAATTTATATGTTGGAAAAGAGAGCACTGGCTTGCATTTAAGGAAGAAAAATAGTAAATAATTGTTGGAGGGGAAAGATATTGGTCAAATAAATAAATTGTCCATTAAGATTAGGAGATAAATAATAACATATTTTTGGATAAAAAAAATTTAAAAGCTAAGATTTGGTGATAAGCTAGAAAGGAACAACAAAATACGAGGGATTGATATGAAATAATTAATATTAAGAATAGGATGAGGTAATTAATAGGATTAAACTAGATTTGTATATTTTAACCTTGTACAATTATTTACTACAAAATTAGAAAAGATACAATGGTAAATACACACATTACACAAATTTTTCCCCTTGAAACCCAAACTCGAAAAACCAACATATTCGAAATTCATTACCTCATACATTGTTTACAATACAATATACATATAGGATCCCTTAGCATATAAAACCCTAATCCAATAACCCTAATTAGTCAACAACCCTAATTTCTTAACAAAAAATAGAATACCATTGACGAAAGCCATGTGCCAAAAAATCACCAAAAAATAGATGCAAAAAAATGCCAAAAACCAAAAAAATGGGTTGCTACCTTGAACACCCACTCACAGTGACAAGAACCCCCCTGCGACCCCCTAGATATGGGGGCTCTACCCCATGTGACCTCCCTAGAAAGGCAATGCTCTAGTGGAGAGATTTGATCCATCTTAGCTCTTGATAGATATGGTGTTAAGATGGATCTATACTAGTATAAGTTAATATGATGATAACCGTGGTGGTTAATGAGACCAAAATTGATTTGATCCTTGGAGTCTTGATAAATGAGGGGTTAAAATGAATCTATGTTAGTTTAATACATTAATATTATAAAATATACCAATATTGTTTTTTAATATATTAATGTATTTTATAGTATATTATGTAATCACTACATTGAAACATAACAAATTCAAACCAATATACAATTTTTAATATATTAAAGTATGTTATAATATAATAATATTATAAAATATATTAAGATATATTAAAATATTTATTTTTTTCAATATATTAAAAAAATAATTATATACCAAAGTAAAGTAATTATTCCTAACTCCATATATATACACAAGGTGATTTTTATTCATTCAAAGTGTATATATATATATATATATATATATATATATATATATATATATATATATATAAGTAGACATAATTTTTTATGATATTTTGGTATTATTATTATTTTAATGAGTTAAGTTACATGAACATGTCTCTTAGGGACCTAACCCTTCACTTAGGTAGAATAATATATTCTGATGTAATAAAGGTCAATATTAATAAGATCTAACAATAAGGAAGAATAAGTCGAATGTAAGAAGACCTAATAGAATCTTTTGCTTCTAGAAGGATCTTCCTCTAGATGGTTCTTTTGATAGACATATTTAGTATAAATAGGAGTCGAGGGTATGAGAACTTTTGTCTTGGATATTATTGTAATAGAGCTCTGCTCTACCGGAGGTTTCCCCCTCAAAGAGACAAGTGAACATTGCTCTCAGTAATCAAGGTGCTCTTTGTTGTGTTATTCTAGTATCGTTTTGGTATTATTGTGGCGTTGTTCTGGTTATATTGTTGTTCATGTGCAATTTCTAGCATTTTGTTTTTGTCCTGCATACTTTTTATATCTGGAATATTACAAGTGGTATCAGAGCACTTTCCTTAACATAAATTTGTGGGTTATTTTATTTCAGGGTAGAGATGTATTCTGATGTCTTTAAGCTACAGAGACATGTCATTACACACATAAACCCATGGTCGGGGATTCATACACACGAAAAATACAAGTGGTACTTAAGTGCACATCTGTTGGCCACCCTTGTAACCCCTATTGGTACCCCTTTGAGTGGTAGCGCATCCAACAACAATTGTATACAGATTGCCCTAGATTTCCTGAAGCCCCTTTTAGATAAACTAATCAGCCGCCTGACTACTATAGTGCCATTGAGAACATCATTGTTGGGGCTCATAAATGTCCTATTTTCACCCATCTTTCCCTTCATCATTCTTCACATTTCATCGCCCCCATTAACCTTTCACGATGTCATTTCATAAATATACTTGGGTATCACCTTGTTATTTTCCACTTTATTCATTTTAGTATTAAAAGGGAATTTGTGATTAAATGTTAGAAAATTGACATGTTTTCATATATATCTCAAAAATGTGTGAGATTTGTGATGTGTAGGAATATGTGAACGATTAATTCAAAAGGAATTCTCAAATACTTCCTCCACCATTTCAAGATTTGAGGAGATAATTCAAGGAGAAGATCATGGAGATTTGGTTGGTATATCTTATCCAAGATATATGAGAGATATGTGTGAGGATTTGAAGGGATTATATTTTGTAATAATGGGAAATAGGTTGAGAGAAAAGTGGATCTGTAATAATGAGATGGTTACCTTATCTTCAAGGTTCTCATGTATAAAAGAGAGTGCTCTCTCTTCATGAGGATTCAATTTACAGGATAGAATTAGAGTAGTAATCAAGTAGAGAATTAGAGTAGTCATTAATGGTAGTCATTTGGATTTGAAAGAAATGGATTCTTAGCTTTGATTCATGGATTTGGTTTTCATGCGTTCATTATTTTGTTATGAAGATCGATTTGATTATTATAATGTAAGATTGCTTCATTGGTATGAGCTCACATATGTTGTTGTGTCATTCAACTCTTCACATGTTGTATTTGCTTATTCCTTCATGTAGTTCTCCATTCTTAGATTAATTTCATTTATGCAATTTTTCATTCCTAGATTAATTTCATTTACGCAAGTAGATTAATTTAATTCCAAGTTGTGTGTTTCAATTTCCTGCATTAGATTAATGATTCAATTTTAGTTATATCTTAAACATTAGATTAGATTAGTCCCACTTCAGTCCTTCATATACTTTGCATGTTTTTCGTAAGTTTACGATCCTCAGATTGACAAATTAGATAGTTGCACAAGTACTACAACTCAATTAATATAACATTAGTTCGGCCCAATATAACGATTGTCGTTCCCTTGTCATGATTGTTGTTCCGTTTGTAAGTAGTGTTGTTCATTTGAATGAAACAATTGTTGTTCATTTTGTTACGATTGTTGTCCCTTTGCAGAGGTTGAATCTCTGGAGGACGGGTATTGAAAACAAAAGGTAAGAACCTAGATAGGTGACAAGTAAAATGCTTGTGCCAATGCCTACCTTTGGATGATGCATAGAGGTTATATTTTAGGACATCTTTAGAACCCAACATTTTGGCATCATTGTCGGGGAAGCAAGATTGATTGAGGTATTAGTTTCTTTTTCATTTCAATTCATGCAAGTGTGATCTAGACGTGTTAGTAAGGGGTCATAGAAGCTCTTGAGAGGAGACTCCTCATGTTCTACCTACCAACTAGGTAAAAGTTCTTTCAATTTATGCAAATTTCGATTTATCCAAGAGTGTTTAATTCATGCAAGTGTGATCTAGACACATTGGTAAGGGGTCATATAAGATTGTGAGAGGAGACTCCTCATGTTCTCCCTACCAACTAGGTAAAAGTAGTTTCAATTTATGCAAATTTCAATTTATGCAAGAGTGTTTAATTCATGCAAGTGTGATCTAGATGTGTTGGTAAGGGGTCATAGAAGCTCGTGAGAGGAGACTCCTCATGTTCTCCCTACCAACTAGGTAAAGATAGTTTCAATTTATACAAGATTAGTTTCAATTTCTACAAGTGTGATCTACATGTGTTGGTTCTAAGGGTCATAGAGTTTCTTTGGTGTGGATTCCTCACTGTCCCTACCAACTATCAAGAGTTTTTAATTTCCGCAACTGTGAAGAGTATTTTTTTTTATGTTTGAGCAAGAGTTCTTTTTAAGTTTTTCATTTTGATTTGGGTTCTATAAAAATCCTTTCTTAACATGATTTAACAATGAATTTAATCTTGGAACAACTCACTTAGATCCTAGCAAAATTCGGGGTCTCCTCTTCTCTGGAAGAGGAGATCTTGACAGCACCCGAAAGCTTATTCACTCCTCCTATGGTGAACGAAGAATCAACATATGAATAACCTTGCATATTTATACCTACGAAAGCATATTTAGGCGTGCAAGAGATTGTGGAGGACAACGAGGATCTACAACATGATTTGAGTAAGACAAATTACGCCTATGAAAGCGTGATTGAACGCTAGTTTCAAGCAAGTACTAGGCTAGTTCCACTTAGTTTTCCTTTTTATTTTGTTAATTTAGAACTTCAACAACTAATTTTGAACTCCCATACATATTCCCTACTATCAATTGTGAAATTGAAAGATAACATATTTTTATTATTGTTGCGTGCATGGATACTTTGGTTGTTTAATTATACGTAACTAATCTCTTATTTCTATTTAGCATAGTTTAGGTAGGGTTTTATTTTCAAGTTTTTTTATTTTTTCTAGAATGAGTATTCTCTCCTCCGCGCTTCGTGTGATCGCAAGGATCATAAAGTAGGATGACTGATTGGTTGATTTCAGGAATATCAATTAATTGACAAAACAAAAAAATTCCTAATCTATTTTTTTCGTCTTCCATTTGCCCATAGATTTTTAATAAGCTTGCAAAATAGTTTTTATTTTATTTTATTTTTACTTTAAAAACATAATAGAAGAAATAAATAAAAGGTTGTGCATGCTTGTGTGTGCAAAGAAAAACAATAAAACAGTAAGGATATTAAAAAATAAAAAATAATAAAAAATAAAAATAATAATAATATGAATGAATAAGGTCTATAATTCATACAAGATAAGAGTTGCGCAAAAACTCCAAGCTGAAACAATAGTTGAAACAACTTCATAACCACACTCTTCTCGTTTTAAACTTCATCTTAGTTTATTTTGGTTTGCGTGCCATGTTTTTTCTCTCTACCCTTATCTTGTAGATGCCTGGAAATAACCTTGCAAACAAATAAAATATCATGAATTTTAAATGCGCAGAAACCATCGCATAAGCTCGATCGAACAAATAAACAACTTGCAATGTTCTATTTTTCTTCCCATCAATAATTTGACTTCTCCTCTCTTCACTTTAAAATTTATAGACATGCCCATTCACTATCCTCTAACTCGCACAGGCTATATTACAGATGCCAACTTTGGACAATGTCTTCATTGGCTTGTTACATATATTATGTCGTGTATAGGTGTTACTGGTTTTGACGGCGTGCAAATGATTTCTTGCTCATTTCACCTCATGACTTTAACTTAGAGATCTTTGTGGAAAAAAAGTGGGTTGCATTAAATTTTATTGTTTGAGAAAAATGAGAGATCAGTAGAGTCTGCTCGTGTATATACAGATCAAGCTTCGATTATCCATTTTTTTTTATATTTAACTGAACAATAAAATTTTGATTATCTAATTTGATTGTATTAATGATTTGCAATGATCATCGGCGATATTATTTCCAAACCGTCACGCTATATCTAGTTTTCCACACTCTCCAAAATCCAAAACGATATGCTAATAATAAATTTAGAGTGTATTTCTAATGGAATGCAGGGATTGCGATTGGAATGGGTTACGAGTTTTCCACGAGGGCATGCAGATTGACTTATAGGGGCACCCAATTAGGCATGTAGGAAGTTGCAGAGAGCTTCCATGATGAGACTTCCAAAAGTATATGGCAGATCTCAATCTATGCTTTAGACATTAGCAACGATTTATGAAAATGGAGGAATTATGTAGACACAAAGATCATCGTGATCGCATTTTATTGTACATATGCATATCAAGTCAGGTCACGGGAGACCTTTATGTAGATCACAGATGTCGAAGAGAGAATTTGTTGACATAAGAGCCTAGCCATATCGTGAAACTTTTCAATGGGAAATGGAGAAACGTCGCCCCCATTAGAGGACGTGGGCCTGACACACTCACGAGTTCTGACGTGGGAAATGTTATCGGAATGGTTGACGGAAGGGTGTATTTTTGTGAACGCTTGCCTGGCCCAACAATTAGGGTTATAGAGGCCTTAAAGAGCTATAGGAGAATGGATATCACATCTTAGCAACCGCAATGGACAATGGAAGACATGCTTGGCCTGAGAGTAATGGGTGACATGCTCATTCTCCCCATGGGCAAGATTGTCATCATCAACGGGGACAAAAATGGCACCACCGACTCGGAAGATGGGTAGGAGCCTACATTTTCTCCACTCCTCGACACGCCCTCCAAAGAAATTGAAAAGAGGTTTACAAATCTGGCTCCGGCTACAATCCCGAGAATGTATCATTCCACTGCTCTTGTGTTGCCCGACGGGCGGGTTTTAGTAGCCGGGAAAAATCCCCATTAGATTTATTATCCTGTAGCCAAGTCGTTCCCCAAAGAACTGAGAGTGGAAGCCTATGTTCCTCCCTATATACATTCCCTCTATGATCACAAGTGACCACCCATTGCATCTATTTTTATGAGGGAAATCAAATATGGGTCAAAATTCATCGTTCTTTTATCGATTTTGAACTGATGCAACAATGAATTTTCATGCATATGCCCCTCCTTTCAACACACACACAGTGTCCATGCACTAGATAATGCTCTCACTTGTAGCCATGGATGTTGTCAAGGCTGATGAAAAAAACACATACTCAGTTTCCATAACTATTCTGCCCAACTCAGTTGTGGCTCCTCTAGGCTACTACCTTCTTGTGAACAAGCGGAGCCCGAAATTAGTGATGGTTATCAACAGTCTAGTGAGGTTGTTAGGCAAAGAAAAGTGAAGCAACAACATCGGGACAAGGAATTCTTTCCCAAGAAAAATGATCCAACCTTTTGTTTTTCAAAGATGAGTGCATCTAGGCATCTACTTTCTTCATATCCTTCACCTGCTACAACCCATGACTACACGACTCACATACGTGGCCATTTACATATTGCACCTTTAAATATTCCAGCATTAATTTTGCATGCAATATTTATGGTTTTCTCTCTTCCTTTATTGTATGGTGACAATGATCATGATGAGAACTTTGTATAGGGAATTATTTTTTTACACTTGTCACGATGATATTTTCTATGCTTGGTTTTCTTTCTCCTTCCAACCGTGGTGGATTGATGACAACTATGGTTCTATTGTGTGTGTTCGTGAGTTTGTTCATTGGCTACTCTTCTTCTCACTTATATAACATGTTCAAGGGCTCAGAAACACACTAAAGACTGCTTTCATGTTTCCTGGAATTGTTTTCTGCATTCTCTTTGTATTAAGCTTGCAATGAGGAATGCATTGATCTTGGGTGAGAAATATTCTGGTGTTGTACCCTTTGTGACCATGTTTTCTTTAGTCTTTTATGGTTTTGAATTTTCATGCCCTTGGTTTTTATTGGCAGCTACTTTGGCTACAATAAACATGCAATTGGAGATCCAGTGAAAACAAGCAAAACTCCCAGGCAAATTCTAGAACAGGCTTGGTACATGTAGCCTGTTTTCTCCGTACTCATTGGTGGCATATTGTTGTTTGGTGTTGTTTTCATTGGGTTGTTTTTCATCTTGACTTCTATATTGCTGAATCAGTTCTACTACATCTTTGGGTTTTTTTTCATATTCTTTTTTATCCTTCTCGTTACCTGTGTAGAGATCACAATTGTTCTATGCTACTTCCAGCTATGCAGTGAAGATTATCACTGGTTGTGGAGAGCATATCTGAATTCAGATTCTTCAACACTACTTGTTTCTATATGCAATATTTTACTTCTTCACGAAACTAGAGAGTTTAGTTTGCATGATTGTCATTCTACCAAGGTCAAATAGTCTTTAGGTTGTCAGAGTACCAAACTATCCTTCCATCGTTGTCTCAGAACTAATTGGATCTGTGGTTGTGCATGTTGGCCTGTAGTACAGGTATATGAAAGTTGACAACCATTGTTTGTTTGTGTTATAGTAAAATTTCATAAAATTATCTGTTGTTTTATTATAAAACGATTACAATAAAATGTGTTTGTTTATTTTTATATAAAGAATTTCCTTTAT
>ML789596.1:190872-207613 GCA_009831015.1 Picea engelmannii
GAGGATGGCCATCTTCGAAAACTGATCAACAACCACAAATACACAATCATTTCCTTTCTTGGTGGATGGAAGACCATACATGGAATCCATCGATATGGACTCCTGAGGCTTCTCAAGGGTATGAAGAGGGGTGTATAATCATTTCTTCTTGATGGGTAGTTTAGAAATGGCAGAGACAGTGTAAGATCTAATATACTTGTTGACGTTCTGTCAAAGTTTGGGCCAATAAAAATGTTTTTGGAGAACGACCACATTTTTCTCCATGCCAAAATGTCTTTCCATCCAACTGTATTGTACTTCCCAAATTATCTTTACACGCTCGCTTGCAGGAACACAGAGATGGCATAGACGACATAACATCCCATCCTGAATGTGAAAATTGGTGACATTGAACCCTGTACCCAAGAGATGATAGGTGGTGGCGAAGTCTGGATCTTACTGATAAAGTTGGGGCCACTCAGATGCCTCATGTCCCTAGGAATAGAGCACTGTGGTGAGTGTATCCACGGGAGGTCGACTGAGACAGTCAACGACCTGATTTGTTCTCCTTGTCTAATACTTGATGTTGAGATGGAAATGTTGTAGGTAGGTGGACCACTTCTGATAGTGGTCGTTCTCCAACTTTCCTTGTCTCATTATGAACCGAAGAGGCCTATGATTAGTGTGGATGATTGTCTCCTTTCCCAGAATGTAATGTTTCCATTGACGACATACTTTTACAATGGAATACATTTCCTTGTCATAGGTGGGGTATTTTTGGATAGTATCTAAGAGTGTCTCACTATGGTATGCCACTGGATGACCATGTTGAGTGAGAACTGCACCTACAACATAGTCAAATGAGTCAATCTCAATCTTGAACGATTGTTGTAGATCGATAAAGGAGAGTACTAGAGCTGAGCACAAGCGATGCTTTAGATCATCAAATGCTCGTTGTTGTTTCTTCCCCCATACGAAATTTTCCCTTACACCTCCCTTGGTCACATGGCTGAGGGCCCGTGCAATATGGGAGAATCCCAACGTGAACCATCGATAGAAGTTGGCCAGTCCCAAAAAGATCTTAAGATCGGTTAGTGTGGTTGGGGCTAGCTAATCATGGATGAATTGGATCTTAGCGAGATAAACATGTACCCCATGCTCATCAACAATGTTTCCAAAGTATTAGAACCTGTTCATGCCAAAGGAACATTTTTTGAAGTTGTCATATAGCTTGTGCTTCCATAGAGTGCTCAAAACCTTTGAATATGTTTCATGTGCTCCTCCCAAGTTCTACTAAAGATGAGGATGTCATCCAGATATACCACCACAAAATAGTTGGTGAAGGGTATCAATACATCATCCATCAACCTCATGAAAGTGCCTGGTGCATTTGTTAGGCCAAAGGGCATGGCCAACCATTCAAAGAGACCTTCTTTAGATTTCAAAGTTATCTTCCAGACATCAGTTGGTTCAATGGGAACCTGGTGGTAGACAGACTTTAGGTCAATCTTGTTGAAGAATTTTGACCCCTTGAATTGGTCAAGAGGGTCATCAATCGTGGGAATTAGGTATTGGTTTCTAACTGTGATTTTTCTAATGCTCTGTAATATATGGATAGTCACCAGGTCCTGTCCTTCTTCTGCACCAATACAGTTATGCTTCTGCAAGAGGAGGCATTGGGTCTAATGTTCCCCTTTTGAATAAGCTCTCAGATCTGATGCTTGATTTCTTAATTTTCCATCAGTGAGAAATGATAGACTAGTCCATTAACCAGAGGTGCACTGAGGGTTATATCAATTGGATGCTTGACTTGGCAGTGCATCGGTACCCTGGTGGGTGAGGAGAAGATGTCTTTATACTCTTCCATGATCCTATCTCCTTTCTTATGCTACAAGAAGAGGTTCTTTGTAGAGGCCACAGATGTGGTGATGACCTTCTTCTTACTATGAGCATGGATCAAAAAGAAGACAAAATTATTGATCTATGAAATGACCTTACTTCATTGCTTAGTAGAAATTAAAGAAATAGCAGTAGGCATCTCTACCTTTGGTATCCTGTACAATTGTCTACCCGAAATAATAATAACAGTATAGAGTCTAGACTCATACACATCATGATGCTTCCACAAATATGGTTGTCCTAAAAGGACATCACAAAATTCAATGGGAGAAATATCACACAATACCTCATCTTTTAAAGGCTTGATGTCATAGGGAATATGACATTGTTCGTTGACACATAGATCTCTTCCTTGAAAAAGCTAGCCGATGGTGTAGGCTTGCAGGTGCAGTGTCATTGATAGGTCTAGATGCTTGATGACCTCTTTTGAGATCATTTTCTTATGACTGTTGCTATCAACAATGAAATGAAGTGGAGCCCCCTTTACCCACATATGTGAGTGAAAGAGGCATTCCCCTCCCTCTGGCCTTTCTAGTTTGCTGGGATGGAATTTGGTGGTAGAGATAGTGGCACTAATTTCAACATTGATAATCCACTTCCCTCCTTCTTGATTTGATTCAGAATCATAATCAACCTCTCACTCTGAAGCCTTTAGCTCGACCACAAGTGACTGCTTGGAGAAACATTCTTCAGTGTTGTGCAAAGAGACTTTATAGTATTCACACCATTTTCCCGTTTCCTTCTTCATCTTCTCATTACTCTTCTTGTGTTGCAGCCTAGACTGGTTGTCCTAAGATTGGCCATATTTTCTCTATCCCTTACTGTGTGGGTTGGGGCCAACTTTTCCCTGCTTCAATTGTGAGGAGTTTTCATATCCAAACTCTAACCTCTTCTTCTTAAATTTCTTCTTGATCTTGACAACATATCTATAAGTCATACCCAATGAGGTGATGTCCATAAAATCCATGTATGTTTGAATGTATCTATGCAAACAACCACGTTATTTGAGCACTAGATGTCACTCAGAGTCTTTGATACCCAACTTGGTGTGTAGGGTATGCAAAATATTGGTGAAATCTGGTATTGTCTAATCCCTTTCTTGACCTAGGGTGGTCCATCTGGTGTATTGGTCCTCATAGCTTCCAACATGGTAGTATTATTCTTTAATGGCATCCCAAAAGGAATCACATGTAGGGGTGACCACAAATTTTTCATATTTATCTATGGCCATTTTCTCAGAGTAAGTGTCCCACCAGTCGTTAACATGGGGGATGACCTTGACGAGTGAAAAATTAGTCTTTTCCCTATCAAAAAAATTGTGAATTGAAAAATACCCTTCAAGCATATTCAACCATTTATCTACAACATCCGCATCTATCAGTCCTTCAAATAATGGAATATAAAAAAATTTGTGTACCTTGAAGGCAGTTGCATGGATGCTTGATGAAGATGCTTCTCCATGGGCAACCACCGAAGGATTTGCGTAAATTTGTCCATCATTTCATTCATTTTTTGTGCAAGGGATTCCTCGAGAAAGTTTTTAAAATGATCTCGCGCTCCATCATCTTTATTTGTGTCTCCCATAGGTTGTTTTCGGGCTCAGTGCGACTGATATTGCAATGGATCGATTGGTTCGAATTCTAGATTCTTGTACCCACATCTTATCGGGGACATGAACGAAGAAAAAAATTGAAGAGAAGATCAATCGTATACCACTGATCTAGATTTAGGAATGGAATGAACTGATTAATAGACCGAATGAATAAAAACACATATATTCAGTGAACACTATCTTCTATTGAATATATGAAATAGGATGGAAATGTAAAACTACAGAACTGAAACACTTGCTTGAATGGTGGTAGCTATCTCTGAGAAGCAATGTGGCTACTACATGAATTCGTCTGAGAAGAATGATTACAATGAGGCTCAAGAGGCATTTTTAATATTACTCATGAATTCCAAAACCCTAGACATAAAAAAACCTAATCCTGGGAGATGAAATGTCAAAAGTTATGTAGGCTCCTATGGGTAAGTTGGTACCTCAACATCCTGGGGTCGTAACTTTTTCATACGACCTTTGTTTTAGGCGTGTGATATCCATATGGAAAGGTATTTTAGAGAAATACACATTAAACCATCAAACATTGACTTCGTCTATAGTTTTACTGTGGAGAGCCAAAAAAACATTGTTTAGGGCCCCAAAACGACCCTTGAAGTACAACAACATGTGTTGACATGAAAACATACAAAATAAGCCAGTTGGATTAGGTGGGAGGCCACCAGTATCTACTTGAAATATGTGTAAGTATTCATACAACCCCAGAAGTGTAGAACCCACAATTACAAAGAAGTACAAAAGGAAGTGTTGAACTAAAAACTGTCAAGAGGAGCCAGTTGGAATAGGTGGGTGGCCACCAATATCCACCTGGATCATAATAGAAAAGACAAATGTATGGAAAAATGCCTTCAATTCAAGATAAGGTCTTTTTGAATGGTTGGTCATGCCCTTTGGTTTGACACATTCCCCAACAACTTTCATTTGGATGATGGAGAATATATTGGGGCTTTCACTAACTATTTTGTGGTGGTGTATCTGGATGAAATCTTCATCTACAACAAGACTTTGGTAGAACACTTGCAACATATTAAGAAGGTTTTGCACACTCTGCGATAGCACAAGTTATATGCTAACTTTTAAAAATGATCCTTCGGCATGGACATGGTCCAATACCTAGGCTACATTATTGATGTGCATGGTGTGCATCTTGATCTCGCCAATATCCAAGTCATATGTGATGGGCTAGCCCCAAATACACTCAATGAGCTTCAGATATTTTTAGGCCTTTTCAATTTCTATCAAAGGTTCATGTTGGGATTCTCCCATATTGCATATTCCCTCAACCAAATAACTAGGGGTGGTGGTAAGGAAAAATTTGTGCGGGGCCTATCCCAACAAAAAATGTTCAATGTTCTAAAGCAGCGCTTGTGCTCCACCTGATTTCTTTAATTACTTGACTTGCAATATCCCTTTGATATCGAGACAAATTCTTTAGACTATGTTGTGGGCACAATCATCACTCAACATGGCCACCCCGTGGCCTATCATAGTGACACACTATTAGATGTGGTTCATAAGTACCCTAATTACAAAAAAGAAATGTAATCCATTTTGCAATCCTGTCGTGACTGGAGGCATTACATTCTCGAGAAGGAGTCAATCATCCACATTGATCATAAGCCCCTGCAGCTCATGTAGAAACAAGAAAAATTGCATAATGACAACCATCATAAGTGGTCCACATATTTGCAGTAGTTCCACCTCAACATCAAGTATAAAACATGAAGTGCCAACCAAGTTGTTGATTTGATCATTCGACCTCCAGTTGTGGCACTCACCACATTGCTCGATTCTTGCGGCCACGAGACCACTAGATGGCCCACCTCTATGAGATGGATCCTGACTTTGCCAACACCTACCAAATGTTGGGCGCAAACACAATTGTCACTAATTTCCATATTCAGGATGATATGTTGTGTTATCTAGGCCATATATGCATTCCATCAAGAGACCGAGTGAAGATGATTTGGGAGTCCCACTATAGTCGGTTGGAAAGACACTTCCACATTGAAAATATAGTGGAACTGTTGCAACAACATTTCTATTAGAAGAAACTTTGACAGGATGCCAACAAGTTTATTCGATATTGCATCGCTCATGTTATTAAAAAACTGACCACTAAGAAAAAGTCATGTAATCTCCTATTCCTACTCTTGATAGGCCATGTGAATCCACCTCAATGGACTACATGTCAAGCCTTTCGTCCACCAAGAAGGGAAATGATTGTGTTTTTTTGGTGGTTGATCGCTTTTCCAAGATGATGATTATAGTCTCCTGCAAGAAGATCATCACAGTGGAGGCTACTACCAAGATCTTCTTTGAACAAGTGTGGGTACACTTTGGGATCCCACAAACCATTATCTCATATTAGGACTATCAGTTTCTCAACACATTCTGATAATTTTTTTGGTCACTTCTGGACACCAAGCTCACCAATTCCACTTCCTTCCACCATTAGACAGATGACCAAACCGAGATTGTCAACCAGATGATTGTGTACATCCTACACATATACAATTCCAAACTCCCATACAGCTAGGATGAGATTATTCGCTATGTTTAGAATAGCTACAACAAAGACATACATAGCTCAACCAACCACAACCCCTTTCAGGTTGGTTTGGTATTTCAACCATTCGGTCCCATGGATGTTGCACTACCCGTGGTGGCCACCTAGGTAGAATCATCACATGCTCCAACTAGAGATGAAAAATCCACACGGTTCACTGAGTGGATCCAACACATATTCCAATAGCTTTAATATATTTTACAGAAGCCCAATGACAAGTACAAGAAGTGCCATGATCAACACTGGGTGCCACCCAAGTTTCAGGTGAGAGACAAAGTTTGGTTGCACTTGTAGAAAGAACGGCTTACAGGGCCTCATCAGAAGCTTCATCCACTCTATTATGGACCCTACACAGTCACCAAGTTTACGTGTAACAATTGTTTTAAGATAAACCTTTCCCCCTTCCTTGGCTTGCACCCAATGTTCAATGTGGACCTCCTTCGGCCATATTTTCCACCATTATTAGACACCTCAGAGATAGTAGAACAATTGAAACCAACATAGATCAACCCTTACTGCATGGAACATGAATCAACTGATCATATCGTGGAAATACAGGTCAAGGTCACTCGCCAACATAGGATCCAACTTTATCGGGTTGTCAAAGGAGGGCATATCCTGCACCAAGGCAAGTGGTTCACCGAGGGCCAAATTCAGGATAAATTTCCTCATCTCATGGGGGAACTCAATGCAATGGATACCATTTTTTCCTAATGGGGGAGTATTTACCCACAAGGATCTCGATGGCCACCCACCTTGTCCAATTGGCTCAAAACAAGTTTTTGACAACTTACTATTTTTAGCAATTTTTTCGGTTCCTAAACTTTTAGGGCCATTTTGAGGGTGTAAATGATGTTTTTTCGTGACCAGGAACCTCAATGATATCTCATGGATTTTATTGACTCCCCTAAATGAATATCCTCATCAATACCTTTCCAAAGAGCTATCATACGCCCTAAACGAAGATCGTATGCAAAAGTTACTACCCCAAGAAGTTGATGTACTAACTTACCCCAATGGGGCCCACGTGACTTTTGGCGCTTCATCTCCTAGGGTTAGGTTTTTGGATGTCTAGGGTTTTGGAATTCATGTTTATTGTAAAAATTCCTTCAAATCATCATTGTACTCATCTTCTTGTGAATGAGTATAGCCATCACATCTCTTCTCATAGATATGTTGTCACCATTCTAGAAAGATTGTTTTAAGTCTGCATTTTACAGTTTTTGACATATTTCTTATTTAATAGAAGTCAAGTTTTACTATATCTCTACTATTTTTTATTGTGCATATGTGTTAATATTACAAATATGTGGTCTCATTTCGTTCTGTTCATAAATCCATATCATAAAAATATTTATAGGAACCAACCTACTTGAGACACTAATCCCCACTTGTATAAACCATTGTAGGCACCAACCTACTCTTATAGATCTTCATAGACACAAATCTTCTGCAGGACCTACTTGAGACACTAATCCCCACCTATAAGCACCGACTTAGCAAGAGACACCAATCTCTTTGTTTGAGTGACACGAACCTTCAATTTACGATTCAATCTTTACTACATATAACTTATTCAAAACATGATAACACTCACATTAACTTCAATGACACTGATTGCTACTTCTTCCTTCACTAGGTCTAACAAAAAATTGAATTTAAAAATTAAATTTATGGTAACTTTCCCAAATCTTGATGTCTTTGGCCTCTTCCCAAAAATGAACTTGTACAAGATGACACATATTGAATTATGCAAATCAGATGCTGAAAGTTTTACCTAAGGTACTTTGGTATGTTTCCTCATATCCTTGAAAATTTCACAGTCTGAAAAGTCATATAAAATAAGTTCTAGAGAAAATGCCAAGATCACCTATGTGAAACTAATTTTAGGAGAATTCAGAAACTATAAATTCCACATGGTATATCTCATAGGTTATAGAGAACATAAGTATGAAATATTTACTTGAGATACTTTTGTATATGTCCTCATATCCATGAAACTTTCACACTTTGAGAAGTCCGAGAAAAAAAGTTATAGAGAGCATTCCAAACTGACCTATTTGAAGGATTATGGAATTTTTTCCTTATGATAATGGTTATTACTCTACTTATACATTAATATTTATATTATTGAAAGATCCCAAAGTTTACCATTAAACTCTATTTTCATTAACTTATCAAAGGTGAGTGCAAGTCTAAAACTTTCAAGAATGCACAACTACTTCAAAAAAACTCATGTGTTCCTATTTGAATTGTTTTATCCATTTCCAAACTTTCACACATCCCCTTATAAACCTCCATATTGTCATGAACATAGATTTTAATCCATGTTAGGAAAGTGTTTCTACCATGAACAACATGTGCAAACCACAACACATGCTCACTCAAGATGATCTCTGGCATCAAAGTCAGATAAAAATGCATGAGGAAGTTTTGTATATCAAGGATGTGTCATGGACCCTTAACCATGGTTGAGGAAGAAAAAAAACTTCCTTGAGATATTGTTGAATCTTCTCAAACAAAAAAGCATTGAATGATTTCTTGAACCAACAAATGATTAATTTGTAGGGGTTCTTTGTTGGCCTCCATAGTGTACATGTACACAATGAATAGGTTACAAGCATTGGAAATGGGTTTTGAGGCCTAAAATTGGTCAATGGGAGAAACAATGGACTTAGTTCCTAATTAAACTATCTCATTCTTAATCTCCATGAACAAGACCTAGAAACAATGACATGATCCTTGATTGAGGTTTTTGGGGCATCTGAGTTGAATATGGGTGTAACTATGAGGTCTTGTGCATCAAGGATGGGATGTAGGTCCTTCTTCATAATAGGAGGGAAATAAGAGTATCAATCCCTAAAAAATACTTCTTAGGCACGAGGGCCATATAAGAGTATTAGAACCACCACATATGATCTTTGTACAATATCCTTCGCCTCCATGTAGGATATGGGGGCACCGTGACTAGGTTTTTTTTGAATGAAGAATGGTTCATTTAGTAAATACTTATACTAGGGTGTGAATCAGTATAAGATAAAAATAAATAAATAAATTCAAACATTCAACAACCATAGAAAAAAATCACATATAAGATATATTAACTCTAGAACAAGGAACACAATATTAACGTGAAAACCCTTTTGGGAGAAAACCAGAAAAATTCTCTTTAAAATTATTTCTAGGCACAAACCTACTCTTACAGATAACCAACCTAATGGAAACACCAATCCCCACTAGTACAAACCATTGTAGGCACCAAACCACTCTTACATATTTTAGTAGACACCAATCTAGTGGAGACAACAATCCCAACCTATAAGCACAAACATAGCAAGAGACACCAAACTAATTGTTTGAGTGACACCAACATTTAAGTTACAATTTATTATTTACTACATATAACTTCTTCAAAACATGATAGCATTCACATGACCTTAAGTGATACTTCTTTCTACTTCTGCATTCAGTAGGTCTAACAAAAGATTGAATTTCAAAATGAAATTTATGGTAACATTCCCAAAGCCTATTGTTTTTGGCCTCTTCCCAAGAAAAAACTTGTAAATAATGCAACATATCAAATTATACATATGTTTCCTCAAATCCTTGAAAATTTCATAGTTTGAAAAGTAGTATAAAATAAGTTATAGAGAAAATGCCAAGATCACCTATTTGAAATTGATTTTAGGAGCATTAAGAAACCCTAAATTCCACATGGTATATCTCATACGTTATAGAGAACAAAAGTATGCAATTTTTACCAAATATACTTCTATATATGTCCTCATATCCCTAAAAACGTCATAGTCTGAGAAGTCCCAAAAAAGAAGCTATAGATAAAATTCCAAACTGACCTTTTTGAAACTTATTTTAGGACTATTCAGAAACCCAAAATTCCACAAGGAATATCTCAAAAATTATAGTGAGCCAACACATGAAAGTTTAACCACTTGTATCCAAATATTGTGCCTCTACCTTCTCAAAATTCCATGTCTTGAAATGTCCCATAAAATAATTTATAGAAAAAATACCAGACTGACTTTGCTTGAAACTAATTTCAAGACTATTTTGAAACCATAACTTATGTCAGGCATATCGCAAAAAGTATAGTGAAACAATGTCTGAAATTTTGACCACGTGTATCCAGAGATATCTCCTTTGTCTCAAAATTTTATGGTCTTGAACATCCAAAAATATAATTTATCGTGAATATGTCAAGCTAACCTGAAACAAATTTCACAACTCTCCCGTTTGGAATGATATTCAATCTTTCTTCATCCACTTCTACAAATATTGTTAAATTTTTTAGCCACACACTTTCTCTTTTTATACTTTATCGTAACCATGCATTAAGGAACATGTTAATTCATAAACACATATCACCCATTAATTAAATAATTAATTCTCCTTTTTTTATTTCACTTTTCCAAATACCATTGGTTTGAAGCCACCATTACACCTTTTAATTTTTCACGTGCACCTCCCCTTTTTTTAATATACCTGTAAACCTATATATAAATCAATCTTGTAAATGCTATACATTTTTTTAAATCCGTAACATGAAATTAATTACAACATTATTCCTTTGAAATCAATGAAAATAATTCCAACAATATTCCCCTGTGTCATTGATGGAAATAATACAACGAAATACATATTCCACCATGTAAAGAGATAATTTCCCCCATGTCTGTAACTCTCCCCTTATGAGAAACTCTCCCAAGAATAAAAATATTTCTCCCACTATATGCAAATCTCCCCCTTTGACATCATGGAAAATGGATGCTCCCCCTGAGCTTGTGCTTCTCCTTAAGAATTTAGTGACTAGATGAGATGGATATTACTCCCAATTTCATTTCCCTTAATTTGTTCTGACTTAAAAAACTGCTCGAACATGATAAAACAACACTCCTAAATAAGTTTGAACACTATCACCAACAATTCAATATATTTAGTCTTTGTCAATCGATATAGTCTCTGTATCAAACATTAGAAGTAGTACACCTCCAAAAATAGTTGAACATGGTTCATTCAGTCTCAATAAATCAAGTCGATTAAAAAAGGAATAGTTGATTCAACAAGAAGAGATCAGTTGAGTTCATAAATAAATAACTTCAAGTCCCCCCCACCTAATGGATCAATAAGTAGTAGAAATAGTTCTCATTGAAAATTTTAGTCGATGGACAACCCAGTTGAAATTGATTTGAAAATCCATTTGAATGGGATGTCGGGTTGATCCTTGGTCGACCAATTCCATGGAAATCATTAATAAGTAGGAGAAACGTTGCATGATTGTATATTCCATGATACACAACAATATGAAGTCCTCAAACATATGGTGAAATGATTCCATGATCATCCATCAAACGAACCGCAATCTATCCTTCTAGTTGGCACTGGTCCACAATTCTATATTTCATGTATCTTCTGTAAATATTTGAAAGCATGATTGACATTCCTTCAATTTTTATGGTGATGATGATGATAGGGAATATATTTTTGTGTTGGATAATCATAGGAAGTAGGCTTAGGGTCAGGTTCACTTACAGGAGTAGAAAACATCAACATATAAACAACAATGTCATTTGTAACAACATGCTCAAATTATCTCATGTGAGGAACATGCAACTCATCAATATACTCAATGAAATCAATGATTGGTTTCTCTTCTAACAAACCATGTTGAACTCCACCTGCAACAAATAAAACCTCCTTGGTTGTAGAAAGGCTAGGTATAGGTAGGAAGGAAATAAAAACACCATATCCAAGACATGTTTTTAGTGACTTCATCTCATGGGTAATAGGAACAATAATACCCTATCCAATATTTCCACTTCTTCCTCTAGTATAGCCCATATTGCTTAGAAGTCGGGACCCAAAACCTATAGTGTGTTTTTCAAAGTGAGTTGTGGGAGACCGAAAAAATATCCCTACATTGAATAATGAAGCAGGTGGGTAATATACCTAGATAATGAGGTAAATAAAACTAGTAAATGTTAGACCATGATTATACAAATACTAGATTTAAACATTGCATTAGTTTCGATCATATATCAAACTTAGAAATTTTCTTGAATATGGAAAGCTTCAAAAAAGACATTTCTATAATCAAGCCAACTACTACACAACACACAACTCATTATAACATACATATTGTTTTTGAAGGAAACTAAACAAGAAAATTTATGGAATGATGTTAATCTTAAAACCATTGTTTGGTTATGGCGTCAATACACAAAAATGGTGTAAATGTTACACCAACAGATTAAAACAATTTACAACAAAATAGAGAATGAAAAAATTAAGAAAAAAAACATAAAAAAATGCAGTCCTTATGTTGAGAACTTTTTTTGCAACCTGTTTTTCGTTTTCCTTTGTTTCCCGGCATTGGGCTTCCTATTTTCCTGCAAACATTTTTCTTCATTCACATTGTTTGGTTTTGTCCTTTCATTGACATTGCTTGGATTTGGCTTCCCATTCACATTGCTCAGTTTTCTCTTTTCATGCACTTCTATACAGTTTACAATATCAACCAAATCACTCCTATCTTCTCGTGCTTCACTCCTATCTTCCCATTTTATAGTTGAATGCTGACTCTATAAACATTTTTCTGCAAAATCTTCATTTTTCTTTATTTCCTCTTTGAAAATTCTAGAAAGCAGACTTTTATCACTCATAAGAGAATTAATCTCTCCTCCCAATGACTTAATTGTCTTTGCCTGTTCTTCTTTTTCATTGAACAATTCATAGTGTTTCTCCTCCATGAATTTGTATTTCTTGACAACCTCTCCAAGAAGTGATTCAAAATCCCTCCTTTGTTCATCCTTTTCTTGGACGAACTTGACAATATATGTTTCCTCCAACTCTGCAAATGTTTTACTCAACCCCTCCACCTGGTTTCTAAGTTTTTCATTTTCAATTATCCTTTCATGAATTGTTTTATTCCTTGTTTCAATCTCTCTATCTAGCATTCCATTTTGTTCTTTAACAGAATTTTCTGGTACCTTGTGTTAAGAGTTGTGATCTTGTGAAACGAATTAGTTAGTGAAACAATTTTTGTAGTTACAACCGTAAAATTGTAAATTGAATAGTATTTAGATAATCAATATGAAATCGATTGAAGCATTCACTCTCAATCATTTTCGGGTTTTCTTCTTCTTTATTTATTGTTTTCATGGTATCAGAGCTTGGTTGGAAGCAGAGAGTCCATTGTTGTGTGTACCCACTCCCAGATCTTGAAGAATACTCATTGAACATTGTTCATTGTGTGAATACCCTGCTATGCCTGCATACTCAGGGTTGTTGTTCGTAAGGCTGTGTAAGGATGTATAAGATATTGTTCACTAGGACCAAAAGTTGTTTAATGTTGTTCACCTTCCCTGCGTAAGGTTGAATATTGTTTGATTTTTTCAAAGATTTTTCATCTATTTTGCTGCACAGCTATCTTGTTGTTCAAATGATGCCCAAATATCTTGTTGTTCAAACTCATACCTATTTTTTATTAACCTATTTGGATTTTGGTTGTTTTCCATTTGAAAATTCTTTTGAAAAAATATACCCTTGGGGTTTTGGAGTTATATTAGTCTTTAATTGTGGTTGGTATTTTGGAATTAGAAAAATAATTTCTACCTCTTGATCAATTCAAGCACCAACTTTAGTTGGTTCCAATTATGATTTTTGGAGTGAGAAGGTGAAATCCATTTTGCAAGGTCGGGGATGCTGGGATTGTGTTGAAACAGGGTTCATAGAACCTGATGCAAATGTTGTTGCAATTATGGCTATTGTTCAAAGAAAAACATTAGAAGAACTCAAGAAAAAATAAGGAAAAGCCAAATCATATATTTTAGTTTCATTAGATGATTCTATATTTCCTAAAATTATTGGTGCCAAGACTGGTAAAGAAGCATGGGATATTCTTAAGTTAGCTTATAAGGCTAATGATAAAGTGAAAATTGTGAGACTTCAAACCCTTAGAGCTGAATTTGAAACCCTCAAAATGAGTGAATCGGAAAGTTTTGATCAGATTATCACTAAAGTTATGGGTATTATGAATCGAATTAGGATTAATGGCGAAAAAGAACTCACAAACCAAAGAGTTGTTGAAAAATTTCTTAGAAGTTTACCTAAGAAATTTGAAATGGTAGTTACTGCTCATCTTGAGTCGAAAGATCTAACTAAATTTTCTATAGAAGAATTGACTGGTTAATTGTTATCTCATGAAGCAAGGATGACCTTGGATCTTGGTACTTTAGAACATGCATTTTAGAATAATGTTTCCATGGAAAAAGGAAAAGGCAAAGGTTTTCATGGACGTGGTAGAGGACGTTCTCAAACGAGAGATAAACCTGAACAAACAAAAGACAAGTCAGAGCAGTCAAGATTGTCTTCACAAGATCATGGCCAGAGATGGACAAATAAATCAGAAATTCAATGTCGTTATTGTAAAAGGTCGGGTCACCATATATCTGAATGTCGTAAGTTGCAATGTAAAAATAGAGATAATGTCATAGAAAGTGAAACATTTGATACTTTGTTTCTTTCATGTCAAGTATCTCAACAAATTCTTTACAATAATGTTTGGTTGCTAGATAGTGTATGTAGAAATAATATGATGGGTCACAATGATTTACTTTCTAATCTTGATACATCTCTTATTACTACAATTAGTTTGGGTGATGATCATTTGGTCAAAGATTTAGGAAAAGGTGTTGTGCCAGTTTTAACAAAGCAGGGTGAAGTGAAAATATTCTTGATGCTTACTATGTACCAAATATCAAGCACAATTTGTTAAACGTGGGAAAATTAATGGCGCATGGTCATGATGTTACTTTCCACAACAACACTTGCACAATTCTTAATCAAACTAAAAGACTTGTTGCAAAATTCCCTATGACAAAGAACAAATTGTCTCCATTAGAAATGAGAAGTGGAAAGATGTATGCATGTAATATTTCTAATGTGAATAAAACTGAGTTATGGCATTATCGTTATGGTCATTTACCAGTCAAAAGTATGAGTTTATTACAAAGACAGTCTGTGGTGAAAGGATTGCCTCCTTTGATTAATCAGATTCCTTCTTGTGAAAGTTGCATAGTAGGAAAACAACAGCGAGATAGTTTTCCATCATCCTCTTATAGAGCCAAAGAGTGATTAGAGTTAGTTCACACAGATTTATGTGGACCTATGAAAAATCATTCGATTTTTGGAAGCTTTTATTTTGTGTCATTTATTGATGATTTTAGTAGGAAAGTTTGGGTTTATTTTCTCAAACACAAATATGATACTTTTACTTGATTCAAAGAATTCAAGGCTAAAGCAGAGAAAAAAAGTGGCAGATTTGTCAATTTTTTGGGATCTGATGGAGGAGGTGAATATGACTCAAGAGAGTTTGTTGATTTTTGTAAACATCATGGAATTAAAAAGAAAACGACTACAAGATATATTCCACAACAAAATGGAATGACAGAAAGAAAGAATCGCACTATCATGAACATGGCCAGGAGTTTACTTACAACAAGAAAATTTTCCAAAGAACATTGGGATGAAGCAGTTGCATGTTCAGTTTGCATACTTAGTAGATTGCCAATTTCTAGTGTTCAAGATAAAGCGCCTAAAGAAAAATGGAGTGGATCTAAGGTAAATGTTTCTCATTTCAAAAATTTTGGTTGTGCTACTTTTTCTCATGTTCATGAAGAGATAAGAAAGAATCTTCATGATAGAAGTGAAAAGTACATTTTTATTGGCTATAGTGAACAATCGAAAGCATATAGATTATATAATCTTGTTACCAAGAAATTTCTAGTAAGTAGAGATGTTAAATTTATGGAAGATAGATCATGGGATGAAATGGAAAACAATACTTCTCACAATCCTTCTCTTGAGTTAGATGAACATCAAGAACCTACAAAGTTAGATGAACATCAAGAATCGATAACACGCCTTCCAAGATTACAAGTTCAAAATGAAGGTAGTTCTTCGTCTCATAATGATTCTTCATCTCATAGTGATTCAGATTCTGACCATAATCATCAAAGAATGAGAATTTTGCGTGATATATATGACCAAGATGATAATGTAGTACACTTTGCATTTTTCTCATCTCAAGCTACTTGTTTTGATCAAGATGAAAAGAAAAAAGAATGGGTAGATGCAATGAATAATGAAATAGAAGCTATTGAAAGAAACAATACATGGGATTTAGTTGATATACCTGCAGATAAAATGTTAAAAGTGTCAAATGGGTTTATAAAACTAAACACAATGAAAAAGGTGAGACTGAGAAACACAAAGCAAGGTTAGTTGCCATAGGTTTTTCACAACAACCTGGCATTGATTATGGTGAAAGTTTCACACCTGTAGCAAGATTAGATATTGTTCGATTTCTTTTGACCATAGCAGCACAAAACAAGTGGCATGTTTATCAAATGGATGTCAAGTCTGCCTTCTTGAATGGAGTGTTAAATGAAGAAGTATATTTCCATCAATGTTAAGCCCTAATATTGGCTCATTAACCCTTAATTGGGGCATATTAGATTAGTAATGTTGGCTCATTAACCCTTAATTAGGGAATATTAGATTAATAATGTTATTTTATTTTTGTCAGCTTTAGGCCATTAGTTGTAATTATACCTCCTAGTCTCCTATATATACCAAGGAGACATTTTCATTTTGAA
>ML789596.1:249962-272813 GCA_009831015.1 Picea engelmannii
AGATAATGTATTCCAAGAAGAACTATACCTATGGAAGAACAACAAGATAAGAATGGATATCATTAGATAATACACATGAAAGGATGAAATACAAATCATGTGGAAGCTATTGCAAGATAAGATGAATCAATCATGAAGAGACTCAGAAGAAGCAAAGATAGAAAGAAGTCGACAATCGAGAGGAAATTGGAAAAAGACTTATGAATTTATTGTAGAAGACAACAAGACGGAAGTGTGGACTCTGTTAGACAAGAAAGCCAATTATATATTGCAGAAGACAATAAGGATGAAGATGGAAACATGGACTCTGTTAGATGGAGGGAGCCGATTATATGCACTCATACATGAAGCAAGGATTAGGAGGGAGCTAATCCTATGATCCATTGAAGATGATGAAGTATATATCCATGATAGAATCCATAAAAGACAATACATATTCTTTAAAGAGAAATATTAAAGTATCCCTGGTTGTCCATCCACATTCGTGATCCTATGATGGAATCTTTAGGGCATGAAATCTATAAGAAACTCCATGGACCCGAGAACTAAAGAAACACATGAAGATTCCAAGAAAGAAAAAGAATCCAGAACAACCAGTCATTGTATCAAGAATCACAAGATTGTCATCCTGATATAAACTCAATAGAAGTTGTTAGCACTCAAAAACGCACCGACATTTTTGAAGGAAAGATGCCTAATCTTTTAGGGAAAATTTTTCCAGCTTCCCTAGCTCCAAATCCAAATCTGATTGCACCATTGGAAATCTTATGATCTTTAGTTAAAAATCGACTATTTGAACGTGTAAAACAGACATTCCACGACTGAGAAAATTGATTTTTACCAAAGGCATTTTTTGCTGGAAATTCTGACTTTCGGTGGTTTAGGCGAACATGACGACTGTTCATTAACCACCGAAAGATGCGCTTTTCGGTGGTTAATTCACCCAGAAAATTTCCCAGTAACCACCGAAAGCCTGTGTGTCCAGAATTGAACGAATTTTTGCACAGATCCAAGATTTTTGATATGAAATGATTCAAGATCTTTTCTAATGAATGTCTCATGAATTATCAAGTCTAGCACAACAGTTATTTTTGGCATATTATGGGGAAAGAAGATATTTCAAAGGATATGGAAATTTTTAATGAAGACAGGAAGCAGGGCACTTGGCCACATCAGCAAATTCGACTTAACCTCTTTTTGGAAGTCATCATGTAGCCTTGGGAGGATGTTCTACACTACACCAACAATCAACAGAGAGAGAGATCTGGGATTGACCTCATTTTGAGGAAACATCCCACTTATTTTGCAACAAAATTTGACTTGCTATTTTTAGTTGATTTGATCCATGTTTTTAAGATCAAAGAACTGTTTTGTAATGCTATAAATATTAGAATAGAAGAGGAACCAGGGGTTCGATTCTGGATACAGTAATGCTCTTTGTACTCATACTTTTCATTTGCTAATACAGATCACAGGTTTCTTTCCATTTTGGTGGCAGTTTTTCATATTTCTTCTTCACTGTTATATTGTTGTCAAACCTTGAATAGTTGTTATACTATTGTTTGGTTCATGACATTATAATCAGTCCCTTTAGTTGTTTATTAGACCCTGCTTTGCACTGGTTTATGAGCAATATTTTCTTCATCCACTAAAAGTTATTTTACTATTTAACCAATCTTGGAGAGCACTGTCTTTTTGTTTATCATTTTGATGTATGAATGCCATAAGTTGAATTGAGTTATCCCATTGATCCACCTTTACAAAATAAAAAAACATTCATTTCTTAAGTTACCAAGCACCTTTGGTCTGCAACCACAAAGGCTTTCTTGGAGTGATAACAAATTGGCGTCGTTGCCGGGGAGAGGAGATCGAAGATCAACTTCCCTGGGAGACGACAAAGATCTGATCTTTGATGATAGAAAAAGGTTGGACACTATATCGGTTGTAATCATATATCTGGCGACTCGATGAAGGACGAATTCGGTGGTGACTCCACAATATTTAGATGTCAAAAGCATTTGCTTCTCTTTTGGCTCGGAGGTTTGCACCTCTCAACTTCTCTTCAGTTCCTGGTTTCCCACATCCAGTACCTGATATGTCAGAATGGGGAGATTTTCTACCTGTCTTCTGAGAGGAGAAAGATGATAATCCCGCAGAACACCTCCTCAAGTTTCATGAATGCATGGAGCTATTAAATCTACAGCATGAAGATGTTCGTATGAAGATGTTTATGTACTCACTGTATGGTGATGCACGTAAGTGGTATTTCTCTTTATCCTCTTCAAGTATTTCGTCTTTGAAAGACTTTCACAAAGCATTCAATCAACGCTGCAAAAAATTCTTTCTAGATGAGTTTTTATTTGATAATTGTTGTAACAAGGCTGAAGATGTAAAGAGGAAAGCATCTCTCCATCACCTTTCTAATGATCTTCATAATACTATACCTTCTCATCAAGATGAACCACTAATGTATGATAAAGGAGCTGAAGATTCTCCTATTAATAGTATTTTTTATTTTCATCAATCTGAAGAATTAGTTTCTTTAGTTATCCATCATAAGGATCATTTTTCCTTTGAGGATGATGAAGGTTTGGTTACTTCTGAAATTTCAACTGTCCACCAAAGAGATGATCAGCAATGTATGCATGTTGTGGTTAATGATCTTCATGAAGAGTATGTTGCTGAAGTGAATACTATCCATTATGATCAGGAGATTAGTAATCCACATCATGATAACCATAGTGATGCTTTTGTTATTGGATCAAATGCATCTACTGACTCATGTTGTCTTGAAGATGAGATTGTTTTCTTTGAAAATTTGAAAAATGTTGAGAAAATTAACAAGAAAACAAGTGACAATCTCAGATCTGCAGAAGATGATGAGGACAACCTACCATTGTCAGATTTGCAGGGACTGTTTAATTTTCAGCTAGAAAACGAGAATCATGATCAAGAATGTGTTGAATCTGCAGCACATGTTATGGGCAACCCACATTTTTCAGACTTGCAGATAAAGGCAAATTGCAACACTTATGAAGAGAGTGATGGTGGCGAGGAACTAAACAGTCCAGATCAGAAGTTTATTGTATATGTTTCTCCAACAAATCTCAAGCAGCCTGCATTCAAAAATGTGATTAGTAAAGATAGTTTTCAGTATCTTTTCAATTTACAGTTGGAGCAACAGTCCAAAGAGGTATTCCTTGACGTTTTGAATGACCCTATCGCTGATTATTTAGAATTTATGAACAACATAAATGTCAAATTTCTCTTGTCAAACGAAGGTTGGTTCTGCTGCCCTTTCAAACTCCATTTCTGTATGCTATGGTTTCTAATATTTTTCGAGTCAAGATCAAGCATGATATCAATAGATCAGTTTCTCACTTGGTTACATTGGAAATTGAGTTTTACTTGATTTATCTATCTCTACTGGTTAGAGTAGGAATAGATAAAGGAATAAGTTCACCACATGAACAATTAGATCTTTTTCAGTTTGATCTCATAAATAAGCAGGAAGGCCCTGTAGTGAAGCCAGGGGACGATGCCTGCATACCCATATCAACAGATCTGTTGGAATCTCTTGGATCACCAGGTGGTCTACTGCCCTTTAAGGACATACAGGAATGTGGATTTGATAAGACTATAGGGCTGGGAGATGTTGGAATACCATCTTTGGGATTCCTCTGCAAGCTACACATAACCCTATTCTAGATGTTCTGGCTTATAGGCAGGGGTGCTTTTGAATTAATGAAAACAAGTCGATTTCAGTTTCTATGATATAACTAGAGAGTTGGTGGTTAAGGGTCTCACCTCTCCAAGGGAACTGAAGGAAATTATAGTTCTATAGCAAAGGACTTAGCTTCAGATTTAGAAAACTACTCACAATCTGAGAATGAGAGTTTTCAAATCTGCAAAACAACATATCTGCAGGTGGAATGCCAAGCTCAACTGGTTTGGCACCTCCCTTGTCTTCGATTCCTATGCCAGGAATATCACATAGCTCAATTAATAACTCAATAGGTCAAGTTTTACCTTCTCTTCTTGCAAGTAACCAGAGGCAGTTACAATCAAGACAACAACAACACCATCAGTTAAGTCAGTGTTCAGTTTATCAACAGCAGTAGCAGTAGCTTAAGATAGGGTCAGTACTTTCTGTTTCTTCTCCTCAACTTCTCTAGGCTGCTTCTCCACAAGTTTCCCAGCATTCCTCCCCACAGATAGATCAACAAAGTCTAGTAGCATCTTCACTTCAGGTTCCCAAAGTTGGAACTCCTGTGCAGCCTGCAACCTCGCCATTTATGGCTCCTTCACCCTCTACCCTTCCACTTCCTTCACCTCATATAGAAGATTCTGAGAAGCAATCATCTGCCATTTCTTCGATTTCAAATGCTGGAAATGCTGAGGGATTTCAGAAAACCGCTCTTGTACTAAACCATGCTCAATCTCTAGCTATTGGCACACCTGGAATTTCTACTTCACCACTATTAGTTGATTTTCCTCCCAGTCCAGCTCAAAATACTGTCAACCGAGATGGGCAAAAAACTGTTTCACCTGGACTCCAAATGGGAGACAAGTCAAGCACAACTGAACCCCCATTGGAGCGCTTGGCAAAATTGATCAAATCAATGTCCCCAAAGGCCTTGAGTTCTGCTGTGAACGACATAGGCTTAGTGGTAAGCTTGATAGATAGGATGGCAGGATCTGCACCAGGAAATGGTTCTAGAGCTGCTGCTGGAGAGGATTTAGTTGCTATGACAAAATGTCGTTTGCAAGAAAAAAATCTAATGTCACAGGATGGCAGTGCTGCGATAAAGAGAATGAGACGTTGTATGAGTTCCATGCCCCTCAGCACTGCAGCTTCAGGTGGAAGTGTGACCAATAGTCTCCAACAACATAATAATGTAGAGTCTCCAGAAATGGAGTCTACAAAAATTTCTAATATCAAGAGGCCTATATTGGAGAATGGACACTCTTCGGAGACACATGCCACACAGAGGTCCAGAAGGCATGAATGAACTTAACCAAATTGCTTTGCAATTCGAGGATAAGATTTATACACAGGCTGCAAGTCAGAAAGATTATCTACAGAGAATTTCTCTCAAGATGCTATCATTAGAATCAAAAGATAATCAGCCTTCTTTTCCAGGTGGTTCTCCTGGTAACATCCAGCGGCCTCTAGATCCAGGAGGAATGATACCAGCACAGATTAGAAATCATCAACCAAGATCTGAAACTTGCATGCAAATTGCCTTGGCCATCAAGGATGAGGTGGAAGATCTGGAAGTGGGTAAGATTGAAGTTCCAAAAATCGCGTAGGTGAAATCTCTGCGTTTGTTTGAAACATTTGATAGATTTAATGCATTGGGTCGTGTGGAAGATAAAGGAGGCTTTCAGGAGAATAAAGAATGGTAGAATTGTTGGTAAATGGCCGAAAATCTCTCACACAGGTGCACGATTTCAGCTCCAGCTCCACGTGCACTTGCAACCTGCACACAACACAACAAAAGATTGAATCATAGGATTCCATTCATTGATATATTTCATGCCAGAATCAAATTTATTCGACAAGGGAGGGAATAGAAGCATGTCATTGGAAAATGACATCATGTCCGGGAGTGATACAGAAAATACTGCAGAGTATGAAAGTGATGGAGCATCGGAAAGAAAATACTCTTGTGAACATAGGACTAGGATGCATATGTTTGACAGACATGGAGAAAGTGGAGATGCATTGACTTATGGTGGAGACTTCTTTGAAAGGAGACATTCCTATAAAGAGGCTGAAAATGATCCATGCTTTTCCTTCTGCATTAACTACGACCACTCTCTTTGCCCGTCAGTTGTGGAAGAAGCAGCAGTTACCCCTAAGAATCTAGGATCATACATTACAATTGATGATACGAGTGTCTTCAACACACCAAGTACAATTGTTAGGTCTTTGGAAAAACATTCCTCCTCTGAGAACACATGTAGGAAATTGCAGTGTAGAAAAGAATTTGTAGATTCTGCAGAAGCTACCTATGATAATTTAAATGAAACTAACTGGACCATGAACTTAAGTCCAGTTGTCGATGATGCTGTTGATGAATCCGGGGGTGGAGACCATGGTCAAATGAATTCTGCAAAACAAAGGTGTGCTTAAGAATATTTATAGGTTGAAGCCTATACATAGCCATACTCAACCACAACAGCAATCTACCGACCTCCAGCACAGGATCATGCAGGTTTGGAAACCCTTGCCAAAATTGCCAGCTCTATGGAGGGAGAAATACAGGTTGAAATACATCATGATGAAGTTACAAATCAGGGGCCTCTTCCAAGAAGCTGTGAAGTCATTTGCAGTAATACAGGTAATTGAAATTTTGAAATTTTGATTTCTGAAAGTGTTTCACCTTTCGGTGGTTTAGGCGATCCCTCCAGTGCTCATTAACCACCAAAAAGAAGTGCTTTCGGTGGATAAGGTGCTTAAATCCAAATACTGTTAACCACAGAAAGCTGTTTTAACCAAAATATTCAAAATTCTGCTCAGATTCGAGATATTCAAGTTGGAATGATGTGAAATCTTCTGGAATAGGATGATTATGAATTACCAAATCAAGCCTAAACATTATTATTGAAGAAGAAAGTCAAAAAGAAGTTTTTTGACTATATTTGGTCACTCTGAAATTTGAATACTTGCTAAAGCTGCATGTTATTTGTGTTGGGGTTGATGGTATGCAAGGAGGCAGTGAGAACAATTTTCTTATAAACTTGTTTCCAGATAACACTGGGATTGAGCTTCCTCATCAGATAGCTAAACTGTCTTCAGGTCTCAACTTTGCATATCATGAGAAAAGAGCACAAAGGCCATTTAAATGGATTCAGCACTTGGCAGGCATTGACTTTTTGCCCAAAGCTCCTCCATTTCTCGCTGATAACATATCTGGAGTTGACGAAGCTGCAAAAGGCGCATCAACTTTGGCGGAGCTGAATATATATAGACAACTACATCTGTGCACTGTTTTGGTTCAATACCATATCTGCATTCGGCATTGGCTACTGGATCTGTGGCTTTACAAATATCTATTAGCATTCATTTTTATCCTCCTTTTGCATATGTAACTTTTCTTGCAGGTCTTTTCCAGGAAGAAGATTTACACTTGAAGGATGTTTACTATTCTAAACTGAAGGATTTTATGGGAAACTGTTGCAATAGAGTGCAAGACTGGGTTGCACGCATTGACCATATAATGAGCAACATGAGAAGTGAAGCCTGAGTAGCTTCACATGTTAGGTAAATAAAATAGGATAAATCAATCAGTCACCAAGAAAATTAAGTGCAGAACAAAGCAGAGGGATATTCTTTTTGCACAGGTAATCAAGATTCATCAAGTTTTGATTTTTGGGTAAGTTTATGTTTTTGGTGGTTTAGGCGAGCCCGTGTGTGTGCTCATTAACCACCGAAAAGGCTGAATGAATCCATGGCCCAATACTAAAGGCACAAGGTCTGCTAGGTTCTTGGAGACCTCACAGGGAGGTATCCATCCCAGTTGGAGCCAGATGTTAGCACTCAAAAACACACCGGCATTTTTGAAGGAAAGATGCCTAATCTTGTAGGGAATATTTTTCCTAATTCCCTAGCTCCAAATCAAAATCTTATTGCACCAATGGAAATCTTATGATCTTTAGTTAAAAATCGACTATTTGAACGTGTAAAACGGACATTCCACGACTGAGAAAATTGATTTTTACCAAAGGCATTTTTTGTTGGAAATTATGACTTTCGGTGGTTTAGGCGAACAGGACGACTATTCATTAACCATTGAAAGCTGCGCTTTTCGGTGGTTAATTCACCCAGAAACTTTCCCAGTAACCACCGAAAGCCTGTGTGTCCAGAATTGAACGCGTTTTTTCACAGATCAAATATTTTTTATATGAAATGATTCGAGATCTTTTCTAATGAATGTCTCATGAATTATCAAGTCTAGCACAGTAGTTATTTTTGGCATATTATGGGGAAAGAAGATATTTCAAAGGATATGGACATTTTTAATGAAGACAGGAAGCAGGGAACTTGGCCACATCAGCAAATTCGACTTAACCTCTTTCTGGAAGTCATCATGTAGCCTTGGGAACTTGTTCTACACTACACCAACAATCAGCAGAGAGAGAGATCTGGGATTGGCCTCATTTTGAGGAAACATCCCACTTATTTTGCAACAAAATTTGACTTGCTATTTTTAGTTGATTTGATCCATGTTTTTAGGATCAAAGAACTGTTTTGTAATGCTATAAATATTAGAATAGAAGAGGAACCAGGGGTTCGATTCTGGATACAATAATACTCTTTGTACTCAGACTTTTCATTTGCTAATACAAATCACACGTTTCTTTCCATTTTGGTGGCAGTTTTTCATATTTCTTCTTCACTGTTATATTGTTGTCAAAACTTGAATAATTGTTATCTTATTGTTTGGTTCATGACATTATAATCAGTCCCTTTAGTTTTTTATTAGACCCTGCTTTGCACTAGTTTATGAGCAATCTTTTCTTCATCCACTGAAATTTATTTTACTATTTAACCAATCTTGGAGAGCACTGTCTATTTGTTTATCATTTTGATGTCTGAATGCCATAAGTTGAATTGAGTTATCCCATTGATCCACCTTTACAAAATACAAAAACATTCATTTCTTAAGTTACCAAGCACCTTTGGTCTGCAACCACAAAGGGTTTCTTGGAGTGATAACAGAAGCAATCAAGCAGAGGAACTGAAAGTTATGATGAAGAATAATGTATTGAAGACTTATGAATGAAATCATTGCAAGATCTAAAACTAGAGGTTCTCCCAGATGGAGGGAGAAGACTATGATGATTACTTGTTCAAGTAAACCAGACTTATCTCAACATGAGTCATTATATCATCTGCAACATCCATGAGTCGGAATTCTACATCAGATGAATGCAAAGAATGCTCTCCATAGAAATTGTATAAAAAATGTATGAAGAGAAATTTCAAGACTTTGATTCATACCAGAAAGAGACCCTTGTATGCATATAGAAGAAGATAAATTGGTGGAGAACCTCAAGTGCACA
Source organism: Picea engelmannii (assembly GCA_009831015.1). Classification (NCBI taxonomy): domain Eukaryota; kingdom Viridiplantae; phylum Streptophyta; class Pinopsida; order Pinales; family Pinaceae; genus Picea; species Picea engelmannii. Next base: position 259,035 of record ML789596.1, read on the forward strand.
GTAGAAGCATGGGGAATATTTCCTATAAGATCAAGATGATTACTCAGAAGATCATATCTCATGATGATAGAAGAAGTGCCACATCAATATGTTCCAGTTTTTCCAACAATGATATACTATATTGTTCAGAGCTACATGAATCCTTCACAGTGTTCCAAACTAAAGTACGTTTGAAATCAAGCATTACATTATCCATGATGAAGTCCAGAAAGGAGAAAGTGGTTCTCCAATACATATCTCCACAGATGAGCAGATAAGAAGACATTTTGGTAGAGCTTCTATCAAAGATGAAAGAGTTTGCGTACTCAAGATGGAGCTCATGGAAACGACTTCCTTATTGAAAAAGGAAGAGATGACTCCCAAGTTGGGAGGGAGCACTAAAAATATTATTGAAGACATTCATTTTCAAGATTGAAAAATAGTCCATCTTGGATAGATGCTTTCTTGTTCAGAAAGTAGATTGAGATTTCTGACAGACAACAATTTCCCATTGTGGTTAACATGGGAAATGGTCCAAATTGATGGTGTATCATAGACAATGACTTCCCATTGTGGTTAACATGGGGAGGGGTCTAGGGAAGTCTCTCTTCTTTAGGGTTACTCAAGAAGACTGGCCCGCCTTGCTGGACAACAATTTCTCATTGTGGTTAACATGAGGAATGGTCTGTTTTGGAGGTTGATACAGGACAATCTTTTCCTCTTGTGGTTAATAGAGGAAATGGTTCGGACAGTCATTCCTTAGGGTTTATACATTCTCTCTAGGGTGCACTTTTATTAGTGTAGGAGGAATGGTCCAGGCTCAACAATCAGGGATAGGAATTTCTTAGGGTTTATACATTCTCTCCAGGGTGCACTTTGATTAGTGTAGGAGGAATGGTCGAGGGTGAGGAATGGTCTAGGCTTAGAAATCAGAAACACTAAATCTTCCTTGTTTGAGAAGAATAGGGTAGATAGCCCATTGTTGATGTTCTACACTGAGGGAAGATATTCTATTAGATCTCAGAGATGTGAGTGAAATATTGGCCCAAATGATTTAGTTTATATCATAACATTGTTTTTGTGAAAGTTGTTATTAGATGTTTGTTATGAAGAATGTATGATAGTAGATGTATACTACTGTGGTGGATATGTTCCACTATTCATGACTATACTTTGCTAATCAAGTACTTGTGTGTTACTTGGTGTGGTAGAGTACCACTGGATTGTAGTTATGTACTACTATGGATAGACACAATTGTGTTCTACTTTGTTTTGATTTCCTTGAAGACTATCAATAGTTTATTGGAAATAATTATCATCCAGGTGAATGATGAACAAAGATTTTCTAGACAAAAAATGGTTCAGAACATTTACTCTTCTAGATTAGCAGAATGGCTCTTATATGACTCTGTGGAGTGAGCATCATGTCTGATTACTCAGATAGAGTATGGTTTCAAGAGATGGTGCACCTGATGATGATGATGGTGCTCATGATATAGTCATGATCTAATCTATATAACTTTGTTGATGCTACCTGGTGAATGGTATGTTTTGTGCTCAAGACCATAACCTATAATACCTCCCTAGCTAGGAGGAAGTGTCAATATTATGGTAGCTGCAGGAGGTATTTACCTCCATGTGTAAACATGACGAGAATAGAATACTCCGAAAAGCAAGAAGAAACCATAATGAGTTGGATAATAACCCTAGAAGACTTGTTGACTCAAGAAGATAATTTATATTAGGTTATAAGCCTCCAAGAGAAGAAGTCTCCCATAAATAATAATAATATACTGAACAGATAGGTACCCAGAAGGAGAAGTCATCCCCAGTAAGTCTGTCAGAACCACTATAAATACAGGGCACCAGTCTCTCATTTGACACATCTCATAATTGCAAAGAGAGCTAGTTCTGCGCAGTGTCGTTGCAGTCTTTTGCGCAGGTTTGGAGGAGAGTTGTTGCTGCAGCTGCTGCAGCTAGCAGTTACGTTTTTGGCTTCGACTATCTCTTGGATAGGGTTTTGACTATCTTATCAGGTCTTGTTGATGCACTATCCTTGGGGAAAGGTGCGCTACCCTTTGTATGGCTATTTAGCCTAGGGTTTTCTTTCAGAATGATTCTATGTCAAGGTTAAGGTGCTCGGAGGGTGGCTTCAGCCTATGGTTGGGTGACAAGGGTATTTTTAATGGTAAAATGAGAACACATCCATTATATTATAACAACACCATAGATGGGTTGCGAGAGGTTCGCAAGTTGCTCTATAAGCAGGGTGCAAGAATGCTCATACGTGGGAAAAACAAGCATCTTCTCGATGCTTCTAGAAGGAGAAACTTCCATGGTGAGGTGGAATCTGAATGGTTTGGATCTTACTCTCTTTCATGATTTGGTGGGATCATCCTAACCTCCTCACCTTATCCTCTTCAACTTATAAAAGGAGAGGATCTCTCATGGAAAAAGTTATCTTTTGATATTATCTTTTAGCTTTTGGGATTAGCTTGGATTGAATTGAGCTTTGGAGATTGTTAGCTTGGTTAGATGAGCCACTTTGTCAAGATAGATTGTGAATATTATCAGATCAATACTCTTAGAATTCTTGGAGTGGAAGTGTGTGGGGAACGAAGGACACTTGGAAAGGACCATAAGACATCAAGGCCATGGTTGTAATCTCTCTTTCACATTTAATATGCTACAATAATATAATTCTTTCCTATAAAGCTTGTTGTGTTTTATTGTATGATTCCTTGATCACATACATAGGTTTATATTGAGTTTATGCTATTACTATCACTTTGGTTGGTTGCATTCTTTTGCAGGATCATCATTGTATGAGTGTTGGAATGGAGCTAGGATGGCAATGGAGAGAGGAAGCGACGTTTAAATGGTATGTCACCTATCCCTCTTTAGTTAGTAAATTAAATATCTAAAACTTAAAGAAAGCGTCATGTTCTGGTGTGTTTTGTTCTAGATCTAGGTGGATCTCGGGAGATCATCAAGTGTTTGGAACTACCGATTTATCCAATAACAAGGGTTGCAGGATAGAGATGTCTACAACTGAGGGGAATATCAAGTGGATCTACTACCAAAACAATACAACATTCATATATCACTTATCAACTTAGATCTACTCCACACAACTATCTATCAGATCTAATACAACAATGCAATAACAGTATATCAAAAGGAAAATAACATAACATCAATCACACATACGACACAAGATATATGTGGTTCACCCTCTCTCTAGGTCTACATCCACATAACTGTGCTTATAATATATTAAGATGAAGCTTACAGTTCTTGTCTGCGCTCTGAGCTATCATATCTTCTCTCTTCTTTCTCTCTATATCTCCCCTCCCTATGCACCCAGCTGTAGGGTTGATCTTCGTAACCAACTATAGATCTTACAATATAGAAGGTTCTCTTACTCAACACTTATATCTCTCTCAATATTATCCACTCGATCACACAAGAACAATCATAACACCAACAATAATAACAACAATGACAACAACCCATCCCAGGTCCTCTTGACCTCTATTTATATATTAAAATCATTCACTGACATCCTTAGGCTGAGACCTAGGTGTCAAAACCCTAGATACCCAAACCCTAGGTGTCTAAAACCCTAGGTCAACTTGACCCACATTTTCATGGTTTTGCCAACCTGTCTTTCCTTCCTTTTTGCATGGTGCTCCAAAGCATCCAATGGTGGCGTTTTCCTCTTGCTTAGTTTTCCATGATCCTTATTCCTTGTTGATTTGTCATCTTCGACCTCCTTGTCCATCGGCTTGCTTCCTTTTACTTCGCTCCATCTTTTCTACTCTTTTGCTCACTTCGACCCAGTAATAGTCACGGTGTCTTCCGCGTAGTTTGTATTTTTCCTTTTCTTCCTTATTATTTGCTAACTTTCATAACCAAGGGAAAAAAGGCCCCCAAAACTCACCTGTGACTTGTCCTGAGGCACTTTAGATTTGACCTTTCTATTTTACTTCAAATTCAGACTGCACAATGCAGCCTTTGCTTTCTACTCTATGCCTCCTCTCCTTCCTTGTGCAGATTGTCTTTTCTGTGTCTGGTACCCAGTTTTAGCTACACCTGGTACCTAGACCCTTTTCCTCAAGCTCTTACTGAGAGCTGTGAGGCAACTGGTTTTCATAATACACCTTCAGATGGCTCCCATTCACTAATCCTTCCTTCCCTTCTCCCTTCAAAGTCTTCAACTGCACAACTCCTCCTTTTGTAACATAGGTGACCTCATATGGCCCGAGCCAATGTGTTCTGAACTTTCCAGGATATTTGATGAAATTATTGACATATACCAATACCATATCACCTTGCTTAAATTCCTTCTTCTTAATGTTTATGTCATGGTAAGACTTCTCTCTTTCTTTCTATACATGTTGATGAAATCCTGCAACAAATCTGTCTTCCTCCAATTTGACCATCTGTGCAAGCCTTTCTCGAACAATGCTAGTGTCATCCATATTTGTAAAGGAAAAAATTCTTAGGCTTGGTAAAGAATATTCCATTGGGACAACGACTTTGAGGACATATACCAACTAAAAATGGCTCTGCATTGTTAGCTTCTTGCAAGTGGTTCTATAGGCCCATAGTACTGTTGGTACTCTTAAATCCTAGTCATCCTTGTTCACACTGCAGATCTTTGTCAACAATGTCTCCAATATCTTATTGAATTCTTCCACTGTCCCATTTTATTGTGGATGGTAAGGCATGCTATTCTGATGGTGGACTGCAAATTCCTTAATTAGGGCTTCAACTTTTTTATTTATGAAATGTGTGCCTTGATCACTCACAAGGATCTTTAGGCATCCAAACCATGTTATGATGTAATCAAATATGAAGCATCCAGCTGTAGTTTCACTACAGTCCTTAACTTCTCTTGCTTCGGCCCATCTGGTCAAATATTATGTCGCAGTAATGATGTACCTTGCTCCTGTGCGCTTTCCTGGTGGGTTTATAGGTCCCACGAAGACAATGGCCCATTTCTCAAATGCTTGTAGGGTCATCTGTGGTGCTAATGGCATTTCATCTCTTCTAGATGGTTTCCCAACTCTCTGGCATACATCGCAAGCTCTGTAATAGTCTTTAGCATCTTTGTGTAAGGTAGGCCACCAAAGTCCAACTCTAAGAACCTTTTGTGCAGTTGATTTCCCGGTGTAGTGTCCTCCTTGAATAACTTCATGAGATTTTGCGAGGATCAATGGTCACTCTGCCTCCATAACACACCTTCTCAATATCTCATTAGGTCCCATTTTGTATAGTTTTCTAGCTATAAGTGAGAAGTTTGCAATGATTACTACTAGTTGTTTCTTCTGGGGAATTGTATATTCACTCGGTGCCATTCCTGTTGATAGGAACTAGACTATCTCTGTGAAGTGGTCATCAATATTTCTAATGGACAATAACTATGCATCCAATAATGTATCCTCCAAACTAGTGGGTTCTTATCTATGTTCTAACATCGACAAGTGGTCAGGACCTTTGTTCATTCTTCCCGGTTTAACTATGATCTCAAAGTCATATCCATGAAATAATAGAATCCATCTCCATATTATCCCCCCCAAAACTGACTTGTTGACTAGGTATTTCAACACAGAATGATTAGTAAACATTTGAAAGTGTCCTCCCAACAAGTAGTGGTGAAATTTCTACGATGCATACACCATGGCTAACCCTTCTCTCTCAGTGGTGGTGTAGTTTATCTCTGTTGTTGATAGATTCCTGCAACAAAAAGATAACAGATGGTCAATATATCCTTCCCCAGGTTGTTCTAGCACTGCTCCTAAGGCAATGGAAGAAACATCGACATGCACATGAAACTCCTTGCTCCAATCTGGGAAAACCAGAAGAGGCACAATAACCATTTTCTGTTTCAGTGTGTCGAAGCTCTGTTGGCATTATTTTGTCCAACTGAACTGACAGTCTTTCTTCAAAAGATTCTCCATGGGTTTTTTAATATGGGTGTATCCTTTAATGAACTTCCTGTAATATCCAGTATGCCCCAACATAGTGCGCAACTGTTTGATTGATGTAGGCAGTGGCAGATCAACTATAATGGCAATTTTAGATGGGCCTACCAACAATCCCTTCTTACATAAAATATGAGCTAATAGCACTCCAAATGGTGAGAATAAGATGCACTTCTTTAGATTCAAGGAAATTTGACACTACCTGCATTTGTCCGACATTATCCTTAGACATTTAATATGATTTTTCAATAAACTAAAAACAATCCAATCATCAAAATATTCTTCTAGAAATTTATGCAGAAACTCTTTGAATGTTTCGACCACCACCCTGGAAAAGATGTCTAGGAAATTCTTCAATACAAATGTAATCACTGTATATTGGTAGGATCCCCATTCTCTTGCAAATGTGGTCTTATGGCGATCTTCCTTGGCAATCCGGATCTGATGGTATCCTGAAAATCCATTTGTAAAAGAATATACCTACTGACCTCCCACATTATCTAGCACTTCGTTAGTGAATGGTGTAGGGAAAGGGTCATGCAAACATGCATCATTCAGTTTATTGATATCTATGCAGATCATGATCTCTTTTGTCTTCTTGTCTTGTACCACCGTAGGGCTAATCCATTCTGACACTTCAACAGGTTCTATAATTCCCACTTCCAACATTCTGTTGAGCTCAATCTTTTCTTTTTTCCTTATATTTAGGGTTCAATCTGTAGGGTCTATGTTTGACTGGTCTTTCATCTGGTTTCAAAGGGATCCTCATATCTCCCATAGGCCCTTTAATTACCTTCATATCAGTAAAATTGGTCGGAAACAAGTATTGATATTCATGCAGCAACTCTGTGATTTTGTCAAGAGTAGCAGCATCCCAGTAATCTCTAACATTTGCAAGCTTTGGTGTCTGGTCTGTTCCAATCTTGACCTTCTTAATCTTGATTGGATGTCTAATGAATGGTATCTCAGCTCCTGGTCCTTCCACGTCTCTTTGGCCTTTTGTTTCTGTGATGTTCACCTTCCTAGGATCATAGTCTTCATCAGCATTGATGTTGTAACAACCTAGCAGTCTATGTAGAGGTGTAGTCCATTCATCCTCTTCTTGTTCTAAAGGGGTGCTAGAGGCCTCCTCAAATACTCTCTATATTAAAATCTATAATGCTTGATCTACTGAAGGATATTGACTATCAAATAAGAAGGTGGTTACAAAGTTCTGAGTCATACCTTCCCAATCTGCAGTGATGAGGTGCAGCTCTACTTGGAGGTACCAGTTGATAGGGGTTATGTCTAGTGTGTTAATGAATTTGTGCACCCACTAATCTTGAGCAATGCTTCTCCAGGATTCCTCGCAACTTCACACATGGTCCTTTGGGTAGCTTCGACCTGTGTATCGAACTTCACAGCCTTCTACTTTTGCCGAGAACTGTGTGATCATTAGGGTACAACATTGTACCCATTCCATAATGTTGTTTTGTGTGCTCCCCACCATCTCGATGGTGTTTCTTTCAAGGCCTTATCCATTTCCATCAATCTTTGTTGTGTCGGTACACTCGCTTTGAATTCCTACAAGAAGGTTTCTAAAGGATTCAGACCATCAAAGGTGGGAAAGTTACTTACTGTTGTGTTGATCCAACGAAATTATCTGGTTAATCTATCACATCTCCTTGTAGATACTTCATACATTTTGTTCTGCCAATTCTCTAGTGCTTCTTTTGAATCTTATGAACATGCATTGTCACTTCGCCAGCTTAGGTTTCCATCGGTCATAGGATTGATGTAATCCTATTGTCTATTTGTTAGTTTGTATATGTTTTATAGTTCATATGCGTGGTCTTCTTCTCTAATGGTTTTGTGTATTGTTGACCTTCATCTAGATCTAAATGTGCAATGACCCTAAGGAAATCTCTTTCAAACTTCATACGTATTTTCTTTAAATCAACCACAGTGGAATTATTGAAATCCCAGTCAATTCCTAACAACGCAGGGTAAGGGAAGCTATCATCAACTATCTCAATTACCTCAAAATTTGCAAATGTTCTTACTCCATCGATGTCCATAGGTACATGCTCCAATATTCCAAAGGGGCTTACTGCCTGCTGATTAGCCATCCTAATCTTGATAGGGGAATATATAAACTTTGATTTTCCCATCAGCGCCCAAGTTTCCTTCATCATGACATTGACCTCTGAACCTATGTCGAGGACGACATAGTCTATATCATATTCTCCTATATGAGCATTCAAGTGTAGTTCCTTATTTTTCCTTCTCTTCTTGGATAGTTGATGTACTACTTTATTCATTAAAGGATCTATCCTTCCTATCTCATGTTGTCTGATTAAATTTTGTATCTCTTGTACAATGCTCTCATCCTCAATCTACTTAATACAAGTATGTAAAAATTCCATGAGATTTCTTACCTCTTGTCCTTGTTTTGGTGAAGTAGAGGGATCAAATTCCAAAGGAATTCCATATTCTCTTACTTATGGCCGTGTCTTTGATGAAGAACCTTGGTCTTATTTGAACTCTTTTCTTGCCTCTTCAAATATTTGTCTTTCTTTCTTTGCATCAAAGGTTTGGGTCTTCTCTGTAGCTTTCCTGACTCCTGAGTCTTTTGTAGTCTTTCCTTGTGTTAGTTTGTCTTCTCCTGTAACAATGCCTCCTCTAGTTATAACATCGAATCTAGGTTCTTCTCCATGAGGTTCAACATATATCAGTTTCACTTGTAGGTTCTGCCGAGCTCCTCGTTTCTCTTGAAGTTTATCCAACAATGCTAGACATTCCTCGATGACATGCTTGAAAGAGTTGTAGTAACTGCAAGTGGTGCAAGGGTTATGAAAATCCCTTGATAATTGTCTTGTTTGTGCATAGTTGTAACAAATGATTTGTCCTCAACCTCGACCCATACCTCCTCCTCTTCCTCATCTTATGAATCCACCGCCAGGGTTAAAGTTTCCTCTCCCAGGGGAGTTATACTGCGTAGTGTTTCCTTCTTGTTGTACTTCACCTTGAATTTTTTAGATATTTCTTGAACTTTCATGCATGAGGACATAAGCCCTACAATCCATATAATCATGCCCCATGGACTTAAAGAATGTAAAATAAAAATTTTTACGTGTTTGAACATATTTTTGCATGTAATAACACTCACCAAGGAGATGTTTATTTCTACATACCTCGCACCAGGGTAGGGGGACTTGTTTCAAAGTACTAGGAGCTCCAAAGGCCAAGTATTCATGAAATAGGGGACAATGTTCCTTATCATGGCCTTCTGATCTGCATCTGACACACCATATGTATTCTCTTTTATCTTTTACCTTGAATTTATTTATATCTTCGACCTGCAGAGACAAACTAATTAGCTGACTCAAAATTTGACTCATACCTGAGATGGATTCTACCATAGGGGTTGATTCTAAATTCATGGCCATCTCCATCGCCTCAGCCTGTGAAGCAATATTCTATTGCATCAGAGGAACTATGATGTGTGGTAAGAGGGAAGCAATAAACCATTCTTTGTTCTGCTCATCTGGGATCTGAAAATTCAATCGGCCTGTTAAGGTCTTGAATCTCTGATTGAATTCCCAAATAGGTTTGGCTACCTTTTGCTTGATCTCTTTCAGCTCTCTAATACATTGTGACTCGGACTTGGGTTTCTTGAACTCTACAATCAACACATTCTTGATATCATTCAATGACTTAGGTTGTGCAAGTCCTTGGACAAGATTCATGTACCAACTCAGTGCGGGATCCCTTCGAGTAGTACCAAGCTGAGTTCTTTTAATAGCTTCGTCGGTGAAATTATTAATATTCCATATGGCTTCACATAGGAACCGGTGTTGATCAGGACCTTCAGACCCATCTCCCCTAAAAATAGGGAGCCTCATCTCGTCTCCCATAGATATTCCTAGAGTTCCTGACTGAGTATGTGGTGGGCTACTAGTGATAGTTCTCTGAACACTCTGGTGGCTTGGATTACTCTGATTTCTTAATGCTACTAAATCAACATGAGGGATAATAGTACTTACTTCAATAGTATGTGCAGTTCCTAAACTTTCTAGCTCTTCCTAGCGAGGCTCTTCATATTTCCCTTCCTATGCCCTAGGGGGTTCTGAATGCTCTTCATCTATCGGATCCACCTCTTCTCCACTGTAGAAACCCTTGTCTCTATAATTATTCTTAAATAGGTGCGCAAGATGAAATTCTTTGAACGCTCTCCCACTACGTGTATGTCCAACATTTGTGTTGTTGTCGCTGTCCAAATTTTTGAACATTATCTTTTTCAAATCTGAACAATCTATTGTATCTTAAATATGTTCTTCTCATGCAATAACATCTTGATCCTCAACCTTAGAAATTGTAAAAAGTTTCCTCTAGGTCCCTTGAAGAAATATCTCTCAGCTTGGCTATATGACTCTACTTTGTCAACAAAAAACTCGGTGATGTACCCTCCAATGGTGCTATCAAACCAGTGATTTACTACTCTTGACACAGCGTTATCAACTTTATTGACCTTCTTGATCGACGTCGACATCCAAACCACAAGAGGTCTAGATCTGATCTCAAACTGGGTATCTGCTAACCTAGCTAACCACTCATATAGATCCTGATGGATTCCTCCAAAGAAAATCTCATGTATATCAGTAAAGATATATCTTCCTAACCAATCCTTTGTACTAAGATTAGGGTTCTTGTTCTAGGCTTCAACGAAGTCCTTTTCTTGATTTTCTATCCAGTTTTGAATTTATGTCTTTGATGGAAACCACCTTGAGTTCCTCAAGAAGATTCTTGTCCCGACAACGAAACCATTTTTTGGCACAAGGGCAGACCCAGGGTTCAGCTCCAAGAGTGCACCAACAAGCCTTAACTACTGGCCCTTTCGGAAACACTTGTGAAGTAGATGGAGTCTCATCGAAAGAAGCTATGGGGGGATTGCAAAAGAGAGATGTATACAACCATGGGGAATATCAAGTGGATATACTGCCATAACAATACAACATTCATATATCACTTATCATCTTAGATATAATCCACAAAACTATCTATCAGATCTAATACAGTAATGCAATAGAAGTATATCAAAAGGAAAAGAACATAGCATCAATCACACATACAAAACAAGATATATGTGGTTCACCCTCTCTCTAGGGCTACATTCACATAACTTTTCTTATAATATATTAAGATGAAGCATACAATTCTTTTATGTGATCTCAGCTAGTAGATCTTCTCTCTTCTCTCTCTATCTCTCCCCTCCCTACACACCCAACTGTAGGGTTGATCTTTGCACCCAGCTGAAGATATTACAATACAGAAGGCTCTCTTACTCAACACTTCTCTCTCTCTCAATATTACTCACTTGATCACACAACAACAATCATAACACCAACAATAATACCAACAATGACAACAACCCATCCTAGGTCCTCTTGACCTCTATTTATACATTACAATCATTCATTGATAGCCTTAGGTCGATACCTAGGTGTCAAAACCCTAGATACTAAAATCCTAGGTGTCTAAAACCCTAGGTATCTAAAACCCAAGGTCAACTTGACCCACATTTTCAGGGCTTCGTCGACCTCTCTTTCCTTCCTTTTCACACGATGCTCCAAAGCATCGAACGATGTATTTTTCCGCTTATTGAGTTGTCCACAATCCTTCTTCCTTTCTGATCTTTCATCCTCAATCTCCTCATCCATCGGCTTGCTTCCTTTTACTTCGCTCTTTATTTTATTCTCTTTTTCTCACATCAACCCAGTAACAGTCACTGTGTCTTCTACACAGTTCATATTTTTCCTTTTCTTCCTTTCTCTTCTCTAACTTTCATAATGAAGGCCCAATAGAAACTCCTAAAGCCCGAATTTCTGAAGAGAATCTGGACCATTCGTCGGTTACGACATGTGGCGATAGATCATTCAGTTTAAATATTTTCCTCCAGGAGATATCCAAGAACAAAATTTGAAATTCTTGAAGCCCAAAATTCCGAAGTGAATCTAGACCGTTGATCTCAAATCAACAAGAATCATTAATCCCTGCAACAGGTAAATATCACCCGGATCACAGATCGTAATCATATCAATGACCACACTTCATTGCGGGGATGTAAACTACCCGGATGTTAATTTTCTAGAGCGGTCTCGTACATGGAACCATGGTATTGTTGGAAGGGTATGTGGCATCTTGTGGGCGATTATGGGGTGAAAAGCAGTGTGGACCCAAACCGCCCTCAACAACTTCTGCAATCATGTGCTTAAATGACATAAGGTCACTGCATCACCTCCACTCATTCCACTCACTAATATCACTCCTCTTGCCACCCGACATTTTTCCTCCACTCACCTCCACTTCATCTACATCCACGTCACCTTCATGCACACTCTCGCTACCACTCAAATGTTGCCACCTATTCCCCTGACTACTCTCCATATCACCTATCACTTCCATGCATCATGTCTTCCTAATGGACACTCACCTCCACATCTTCGTGTTCATGACCAACTCATCACAAAGAAAGTGAGAAGAAGGACCAATTACAGTTGAGTCATAGTTCACTTAGATTTCTAAAGATCAGGAACAGAGAAAGAGTTAAGTCTCAGTCCCAGGTCGATGCAAAATACCTCCAGAACAATTCAAACAAACTACCTCTCTTCTTCAAGCAAAGATCTGCTCATGCAACAAGTTGTCTCTAGTGGCCTCTGACAGCTCACAAGCATGCCATTACTCAATAACAAATCTCTTCTCTGTCACCGGGTGAGCAAAATGGAGACCGCTCTGCATGCCCTGTTGGGTTCACCAAGGCAGAACATATGTGGAAGCAAGGGTTAACAGAAAACAGAAAACAAAATAGAATACGATCTATCTAACAACTGAAAGTAAATAACAATTCGAAAATAAACAAAAACGTCAAACATGAGACAAGGGAGTCATCAATGGTTTCAAGGCTTGATCTATTAGCGAAACCAGAGCACACACTGAAGATAGAGATAGGGGTTCCCTCTCCCTCCAGTGGAAGGTCCTTCGGGGCCCTCAACACAACGCTTTCCTTACAAAATGAATAGAACTGAACTGAGTGGTGAAAGAACTCTGGGTTACGCCGCTGATGGATAGCTTGTCAAATACTGAGCTATGAATCATCTGGACAGCGTAACTTTGCTTTGAATTCTCTGTTAAAACAGTGAGTCTTCACAGCTATTTATAGCATTTTTCCAGGCGGTCACGTAACCAACTTCCGGTGTGAACACGGACCTGTTTAGGGTTCACTTAGGTCATTAATTCGTCGAATTTGCAGAGCCGACCCTGATTCGAGAGTCAAATCATCTTGGGGGCCGGTCCATAGGAGGTCGGGAGGCCGACTTATGCAATTAATGCTTCGTATTAGCAGATGCGCAGGTTTTTGTGTTGACAGGCGCGCGTCGGGGCACGCATGCGCTAGTAACATGTTTTTGTCCCGCGCATATGCACGTGCACCTAGCTGCTGTAAAGTGCCCTTCAATTTTTGGTTACTTCGTATAGTTTTTGACCCTTCTGGAATGTTGTGAACTTAATTCAGTGCCATGACTGACTTCATTGTTGTTTTGATGATGTGGAGTTCTTGTCGCCATGTGCAGACGAAATTTCAGTGATAACAGATGCCCCCTGATGGATGAGGTTAGGAGCATAAGTATAGTCGAAATCCATCAATGTTTCTTCTACTGAGACTGTTGTTGTAAGGGAAAGCAATAGTGGGACCCTTTGGAGCGATCCGTTGGAGGAAAAAGGAACCCGTATCTCGACCTTCTGAGAGACGTGCATGAAAAAATATACAACTGTG
>ML789596.1:285407-305036 GCA_009831015.1 Picea engelmannii
TTCAAACACTATTCTAGCTTTGTTGACATGTGGGCATGTATGGGCCCGTTACAAGAATGCGTTTGAAAAATGAAACTAAGAGGGGTCTCGAAAGAGCCGTTGTCCTCTCCTAAAAGTTTGAAATTTTTAAGGGAGATGAGATCGTTTTCGCAATCTTTTTCTGATTCTCAAGATCGCCTAAGGGCGCGAGAGAAGAGCATACTCAAGATTGTTACTTGCAATTTCTAGTCCCAAATGTGAGTTTAGATGTGATTACAATTTGATGTTCCACTTAGATTACGAATCAAAACAAGCCATCCACGTGGCAAAAAGCAAAATAAGGGAAAAATGATTTTAATCCTCCTAAGTGCCTATGTTTGACTATCCCCTTTATAAGTTGAGGGGCCTAAGTGGTGCAGTATTTAAAGCATACATACATCATTGCTGAAAAGGAAACTGACTTTCCCCACATCAAAACCTTACAATGAAAAATTTTGTTCAAATGCGCGACTGTTAGCATGGACAGGTGCGCGTGTGCACGTGGACTGTATAAAAAAACCAGAGCGCATGCGCGCGTCTGTGGGGTGGGATACCCGCGCGATTGAGAAAAATCACCGATTCCCTCGATTCTGCTGTGAATCGACCGGGTAACAGGTCGGCGAAAGCCGGTTTGAAACCCTGCAAGTTAAAAACAACAAAAGGAAAGCGAATTAAACCCAATTGAGGGAAAATTTGTTACCTAAACTCCCCAGCGGAGTCGCTAGTCTGTTCGCGGTCAATCTGTCACCACGTGAGAAAAATGGAGACCGCTCTGCATGCCCTGTTGGGTTCACCAAGGCAGAACATCCGTGGCAGCAAAGGTTAACAGAAAACATAAAACAAAACAGAATACGATCTATCTAACAACTGAAAGAAAATAACAATTCGAAAATAAACAAAAACGTCAAACATGAGACAAGGGAGTCATCAATGGTTTCAAGGCTTGATCTATTAGCGAAACCAGAGCACACGCTGAAGACAGAGATAGGGGTTCCCTCTCCCTCCAGCGGAAGGTCCTTCAGGGCCCTCAACACAACGCTTTCCTTACAAAATGAATAGAACTGAACTGAGTGGTGAAAGAACTCTGGGTTAGGCCGTTGATGGATAGCTTGTCAAAGACTGAGCTCTGAATCATCTGGACAGCGTAACTTTTCTTTGAATTCTCTGCTAAAATAGTGAGTCTTCATGGCTATTTATAGCATTTTTCCAGGCGGTCACGTAACCAACTTCCGGTGTGAACACGGACCTGTTTAGGGTTCACTTAGGTCATTAATTCATTGAATTTGCAGAGCCGACCCTGATTCGAGAGTCAAATCATCTTGGGGGGCGGTCCATAGGCGGTCGGGAAGCCGACTTATGCAATTAATGCGCCGTATTAGCAGATGCATGGGTTTTTGTGTCGACAGGCGCATGTCGGGGCGCGCATGCGCTAGTAACACGTTTTTGTCCCGCGCATATGCACGCGCACCAAGCTGTTGTAAAGTGTCCTTCAATTTTTGGTTACTTTGTATAGTTTTTGACCCTTCTGGAATGCTGTGAACTTAATTCAGTGCCATGACTGACTTCATTGCTGTTTTGATGATGTGGAGTTCTTGTCGCCATGTGCAGACGAAATTTCAGTGATAACACACTCCGAGGTATATTTTATGCCAATTCAGTTCCTCCAACAGATGTACCAGTTTCTGTCTCAGAGACAGTAGTAGTTTTTAGTTGATTAATTCCAGAATTTCTCAGATTAGATACAAGAGTGGTATTCTATGTGTGATAAGAAACACTCATGTTTATTAAGTCCAGTGTCTAAGTGAATTTAATAATTTTTTCTACAAACAATTACCTAAATTTAGGTCTCAGTCTGCTAAGGACGAGAGCCTCTGCATCTCTTTTAAATAGTTATTTTTTGGATATTGTAAGGGTCAAATTTTCAGGAAAGAATAGCAATACATTAGAATGGTTGGATCTGTTCTCAGCATGGATTAAATCCCTCTACTTGGTGAACATACTCTTGATGACAGTTTTTCATTCAAATCTTTATTGTTTTTTATTCTTATCTTGAATGGGATTTTTGGTTTGTGCAACATACATTTCATTTCCATTCAACTATTGTATAACTTGTTTTCACTGATATGCAACCTGTCAAAGAGCTAATTATTTGGTGAAGATTTTTTTTATTTGAAACCTTTGGGAAAAACTATGTTTTTGATACATGTTTAATGTCTTGAATTAACATTTTAAGTATTGAACTTCTTGCAGTAGATTATTCATTGAGTAGTTTGTTGTTTCCCCTGTTTTTCTATTATTTCTCTGGTATGTCATTAGTGTACCACCACCCAAGGAGAACCCTTATCCCTATAATTCCTCCAACCAACTGTCCCTTTTTCTTGATAGAACAATCCTCTGACCAACCAACACAAATACAAAAGAAACAATCATTCTAAAATGATAGGTGGCCTAGATTTTCCCTTTAGTAGTCAAGTGCAAACTTTAGGACCAACATCTTTTGGCACTATTGCCGGGGAATGGAGTAAAGAAATATCTTTCCCTGGGAGAATGAAAATGATCATATCTTATATTTGATGGTGAATGAACACATTTAGACTACATATCATTCGCCTGGCGACTCCATGGTTAAAGAATCCAGTGGCGACTCCACAGTTTTAAGAAGTCGTATTTTTCATATGGAAGCCATCTTAGCTCAGAGGTTTTCTCCATCAAATTTATCAATTGTTCCTGGTTTTCCAAATGTTTTTCCTACTATATATGAGTGGGGTGATTTGTTTCCCATATTTAGAGAACATAGAGATGCCAACCCTATTGATAATTTGCTTGAGTTTCATGAACTCATGCATCAATGGGGAATACATCATGAGGATGTATTAATGAAGATTTTCATGTACTCATTAGAGGGAGATGCTCATGGGTGGTATTGATCCTTGCCCCCTGCTAGAATCTACTCCCTGGAATTGTTCCATCCTGCATTCAATAAGCATTGTAAAAGTTTTTTTCTAGCTGATTTACTTTTTGAGAACTGTTGTGAAGAATTTGAATCTCATATTCGACGGTCACTTATTATTTCTTCTAGTAGTGAAAATAAAGGGGAGTTTTCCATTGAGGAAGTGGATTAATATTAAGTTACATATGAGTCTTCTTCTGATACTTTTATTCAAAAGGATGATGTTGGGAATTACATTAATGATGAAATTGATGATACCAACGCTTTGGATACATCTTGCATTATTCTAGGTGACTCAAATAGTTTTTGTTATGATACATCTATAGTTCTATGTTCTCATAAAGATTTGATTAACTATGAGGAAAGTGATGTTGAAGGTCACGAGAAAGTTTTTCCCCTTTCTTCTGAAATTGTTGAGCAACAGGAAATCTATAAGTCTGAAGATGACATTCTGGAGCTAGAATGAGGAAAAACTAGCAATGCAGAAGAATTACCCATTCAATTCAAAGAACAAGACAAGCAATATCAAGAGTATTTTGTTTCCCTTTATGGTTGTGAATCACATGAATTTCATGAGCCTTTTCAACGAGGACATGAGCAACTCAGTCTTGACTATAATGTATACATTACACAACAACTACTTGGTCCTCTCAACCAATTGGAAGATTTTCACGAGTTTCAAGATCCAATAGTGAGATGGATAGATTCTTATTTTTCCAAAATTCCAAAGGTTGGAAGTTTAATCATGATCATCATTTGCAAACGTAAGTACCATATACCTGCCAATTTTTGTCGCATTTGATATATCCTTTTTCGATTATTCTAAACAGTGACCTGCACAGAGTTGCGGTTCTCAGACAAATGTTTTCTTGGTTTCATTAGAAATGGAATTACATGTGATTGAGTTGGTTTTCAACTAAATAGAGTAGGAAGTAGGAGAATAAGCTCGTTGTTCGAGCACATTTAATTTTTAGTTCGCAGATTGTTTTTTAGTGTGTTGGTTTTCAGTAGCTTGTTCGAATAAGAGACTCTATAGACCAACAAGGAACTGGGGTTTAGCTGCAGTTTCAAGTTTCAGTAGAGACTCCATATCCCAACAAGGCACTAGGTTTAGCTGCAATTTCAAGTTTCAATAAAGACTCCATAGCCCAACAAGGCAATGAGGTGTTGTTTCAGTTTTTGAGTTCAATAAAATGTATGATTTAGGGAAAGCAACAGATACACAAGGATGGAAGATGGAAATAAAGGTAAGAAATGGAAGGTAAGAGAATTTATTTTATCTCAAGGCATCGATCTACAGTTCTTAGCACCTCATAGGGATGAGCTATCCCCAGTTGGAGAAAATTTTGTAACCTAGGTCTGCATCCCTGCCTCTCCTCTCTCTTTTCCCTACACCTTCATCATTTTTTCCTCTTCGGGTTGGTTTAGTTTGTTTCCCATTTTTAAGCAACTTGGTTCTTATTCATTTATTCCCTGTTTGAGTCTTTGTGCATTCCTATGTATGTTTTTCCTGAAGGATAAAATACATGTCATATTTGGTTCAAAATGCTTTTCATCATGTTTTCCATTGATTGATCTCACAGTAGGGTGACCAAGCCTTTTTATATGCACAGGAAATGCCCATGGAAAAACGCAGAAATTTAGAGTGGTCATTTTTGGTCCCTGATTTTCGAAACGAACAGGATAACTTTCAATGGTAAATATCCAAGAGGCTGATCATATCAACAACTTTCATCCATTCGGTGGGTCCATAATCACGTGGAGTTTAACGAATGGAATTAGGAAAGTCACTCCACCACTTCGGCGTTCGAGCATCCTAACTTGTGATTGTTTCCATCGTCGAAGTCCCAAACTCGCGAAGTATTTAATGTTAAACATGGCTTAAGATTGAGTTAATTAGTGATAAGCACTGGCTAATCACTCTTGGAGATCATCACTTCAGGAGACTTTCATACTTTATATCTTGAAAGTCCTGAACTGGTAAAGTGTCAAAGAGATGAACTACCCAGAGTGTCGAAGTCCCGAGGATCAAGAATCAGTTGAAGTCCCAAAGAGTTGAACTAGACGAAGAGTCAAAGTGAATCTAGACTGTCAATCAACGGGGACACGCGAAAACAAATCATTCACTTCAGAGATTTTCCTCCGGGAGATTTTCATGCTTCACATTTGAAAATTCTGAAGCCCAAACTTCCAGGGTGAATCTCAACCATCCATTAGCAAGGACACGTGGATGCAGATAATTCACTTCGATGATTTTCCTCAGGGATATTTCCAAGACTCACATTTGAAACTCCCGAAGATTGAATTTATGAAGATAATCTGCATCATTCTTCGGTTACGACACGTGGTGACAGATCATTCACTTTAGAGATTTTCCTCGAGGTTATTTCCAAGAACAACATTTGCAAATACTAAATTCTGAAATTCTGAAGTGAATCTGGACCGTTGATCTCAAATCAACAAGAACAATTGATCCCTGCAGCAGGTAAATATCACCCGAATCACAGATCATAATCAGATCGACGACCACACTTCACTGCAGGGACATAAACAACCCGAATGTTAATTTTCTAGAGTGGTCCTGCAATTGGAACCATGGTATTGTTGGAAGGGCACGTGGAAGCTTGTGGGAAATTGTGGGCCCAAAAGCAGTGTGGACCCAAACCACCCTAAAAAACTTCCATAATCATGTGCTTAAATGACATAAGGTCACCGCGTCACCTCCACTCATTCCACTCACTACTCTTTCTCCTCTCTCCACCTAACACTTGTCCTCCACTCACCTCCACTTCATCCACATCCACGTCACCTTCATGCACACTCTTGCTACTGCTCATCTTTCACAACCTATTCCCTTGACTAATCCCCATATCACCTATAACCTCCATGCATCTTATCTTCCTGTTGGGTGCTCACCTCAACATCTTCCTGTTCACGACCAACTCATCATGGATAAAGAGAGAAGAAGGGTTGGTTATAGTAAAGACAGAGTGCACTTAGCTTCTGAAAGATTAGGAACATACAAAGATTTAATTCTTAGTCCCAGGTCGATGAACAATATCTCTAGGACACTTCAAATAGACTACCTCTCTTCCTCAAGAAAAGATCTGCTCATGCAACCAGTTGTCTCCAGTGGCCTACGACAACTCGCAGGCATGCCATTACTCAATAAAATAGATCTTGTTTGTCACTCTGAGGCCTATTTTCTACCAATTCAGTTCCTCCATGATCCAGGTGGATATCGGTGGCCACCCACCTTTTCCAACTGGCTCAAAACAATTTTTTGGCAATTTTGGTAATTTACTATTTTTAGCAGTTTTTCACTTCCACACTCATTTTGAGGCCCTAAACGAAGGTTTTTTGGTAAAAAAGTTAGAAATATGCAAGTTACTTCTATATTTCCCCCAAAATGAATCTCCTCGGCAATACCTTTCCAACGGGCTATCATACACCTAAAATGGATATCGTATGCAAAAGTTACGATCACGGGAAGTTGATGTACTAACTTACCCAAATGAGGCACACATGTCTTTTGGTGCTTCATCTCCTAGGGTTGGGATTGTGGATGTCTAGTGTTTTTTACATTTCTGTTTATTGTAAAAATTCCTTCAGAGCCTCATTGGAATCATCTTATTTTGAATGAACGCAACCGTCACATCTCTTCTCAAAGATAAGCCGCCACCATTCCAACAATCTTGATTTTGCCGCATTTTATAGTTTCAACTTATTTCCTTATTGAATAGAAAACCAGTTTTACTGTATGTATGTTATTTTGTGTTAAGCACCTATTAATAATTTGTAGTCATTTCATTCTTCTCATAAACTCTGTATTAGTGGTATCAGAACGGTATGCTCCTTGTCGTCTCAATGCATGTCCCCAACAAGGTCGAAGTACAAAGAGTTGGATGTCGATCTTATTTCTCTTGAGGACAAAATCTCTCGCACACCCAAGGGACCTCTCATGGAAGGAGAAAAGAAATATTATAGGAGAGGAGATCCTTTCAAACTATTGATTGAGGAATCCCTGACGCAACAAGGGAACAAGATGATGGATAGTTTCACGCAAATCCTTCAACAGCTACCAACAGGCGATGCATCTTCTTCGAGCGGAGGCACCGCCCCCTTCAAGGTACAAATAAACTTTGATATTCCTATATTTGAAGGTCAGATAGACATATATTTTGTAGAAAAGTGGTTGAAACTACTAGAAGGGTATTTTTTTGTCCATAACTTTTCGAATAGATAAAAGATTACTTTTGCGCTCCTCAAAGTCATTCCCCATGTGAAAGATTGGTGGGAATATTTCTGTGAGAAAAAAGGAAACAGAGGAACCCTCATTATTTACAGTCATGGCCACCTGGGAATCCTTCAAGGATGCTATTAAGGAACAATACTACCCTGTTGGAAGTTATGACGGTTTGTATACCAAATAGACCACAATGTAGCAAGAAAGATACCAAGCAGTGCCATATTTCACAAATATATTCCATACCTTGTGCACCAAGATGGGTATCAAATATTTGGAGAAAAATCTCGTGCTCAAGTATCATGGTGCTCTGCATAGATACATATAGACCCAAATATAATTTCTGGACATCTCATCCTTGGGCACGGCCTACCGATGTGGTGTCAAAATCGAGTAGAAGCTAAAACAAAAGATGTGACAATTTGGGCCTGGGAACCCCTCACAAGAAAATATAGGAAAGGATGGCCCAAACCCACAGAACAAAGGACGGAGAAAAGATGGACAGTATCAGGACAACTAGTCCAAGTCGCAAGAAAAGAAGGACACCAGAAAGGAAAATAAAGATATCAGGAAGTGGTGCAACTTCCATAAGAGCCCTTGGCATTACATTGCTAACTGCCACTCGAAGAAGTCGTTGGTGGCCGAAGTGAAATCCTCTAAATAAAATGCGGGTTCTGACTCTGATAATGAACCAGAAAGGGGAAGACAGATCATTGACATGGAACCCAGTTCCACCGTTGCTACCACCAAGCTCCATCCTGGTGAACCAGATGAGCCATAAGAACAAGAGCGCCTCTTCCATTCACAGATGTGGGTAAAAGGCACCCCACTACACTTCATCATTTATAAATGTATCCAGAAGAGCCTCATCTCAATAGAGGTCATCAAGTGGTTAGTCCTGCCGACAAAGCCACACCCACAACCCTACACAATTGGATGGCTCGACCAAGGAAGAGATCTCTATGTCAGCCAATAGTGTCAACTGTTGTACGACATCAAGCCCTTCAAAGATGAGCTATCATGTGATGTTTCTTGTCTCAAAGTTTGTGATGTTATTTTGGGCCAACCTTATTTATGGAAACATCATGATGTATATGAGTCTAGGCCTCATAGTGTTATTATTACTTTTAACAGGAAATTGTATAGGATACCCGAGGTAGTCCCACCTAGTGCTATTTCCTTGATCTCTACTAAGAAATGCACAAAGGTCATCTCTTGGACGGGGAAGTTTGTCTTCTTAGTGACTCACTCTCAGAATAAGAAATATATCATAGCCACATCCAGGGTATTTGTGGACGACCTTTCCACACATCAGAAGCAAGTAGATAAGGTCATGGAAGAATACTCGGATATATTCTCCTCACCTGCTGGGCCACCTCTGCACTTCCAGGTCAAGCACCCCATCAATATTTCCACCAGTGCACCGCTACCCAATGGGCCAGTCTATCGCTGCTCTCTGTTAGAGAATGAGGAGATCAAGTGATAGATCCAAGAAATTCTCCACAAGGGGCACATCTGTACCATCTCATCAGCTTGCGGGAGCCCAATCATGTTGGTACATAAGAAACATGGAAGTTAGTGACTCTGCATTGATTACCGGGCTCTAATTAAAATCACAGTCAGAAACCGGTACCTGATTCCCCAAATCAACGACCTCCTTGATCAACTCACGGGGGCCAAATACTTTATTAATATTGATATGAAGTTTGGCTACCACCAGGTCCTGATAGAATAGAAAGATGTATGGAAGACCACCTTCAAGTCAAAGGAAGGCCTTTTTGAATGGTTGGTCATGCCCTTTGGTTTGACAAATTCTCCAACCACTTTCATGAGGATGATGGATGATATCTTGCGACCATTCACCAATAAATTTGTAGTGGTGTATCTGGATGACATTCTCATTTAGAGAAAGACTTGGGCCGAACACTTGCATCATATTCAACAGGTTCTGCACACCGTGCGACAGCACAAACTATATCCCAACTTAGAAAAATGCTCATCTCCTACTCCAACTGAAGCTGACAAAGTCACCTGGTTCATTGAGAAAATCCAGCACATACGCCAACAGGTTCATGATATGCAATGTACCCATTTTGGGACATTATAACATTACAACATTTCAGAGTGTTATGCCTACCCGAGTAGCCAGATAGGGGTGACAGAGAGTTCGGGAGATACTGAGGGGTTTATTTGGTCCTGACTTGCATTGTTCATCATCAGGATCCATTACGCATAGCTTGGCTTTGGTATCGTTGCATTCCGACGATTTCCATGATTTTGAGTTATTATCGGTCATATCTTAATTAAATTCATTAAGAAGGTCAGAATGGGCATATTACTTGGAGAAACCCTTTAGTGTGATAGATCATCAGAATCGAGAAGAAGAGAACTACATGATAAGATGGTGAGAAGTGACTTTCAGTGGCAGGAGAAGCCATAAGGATTGATAAATCACTTTTTAGAGGTAAAATGGTTAATTAATTAAGTGATTAATTAAGTGATTTAATCAAGGAATAATAAAATAAAGTAAAAGTCACTTGGAGGGAAGAAGTCAACAGTGAATTAGGGTTTTGGAAGTCAACAGTGAATTAGGGTTTCAGCAGGGATTTAGGGTTTTGGAAAGCTATAAAGGAAGGATCAGCGACCCAATTCATCATTATGCAGATTATGGCTTGTCATTGAGGAGAAGAGGCACATCTTAGGAGAGATTTTTTAGTGTATTCTAGGAGGAAGACACCAGTTGGTTGATTTCAGTGTTGAAAGACACACCCTAGTCACCAAGAAGATCATCCAGGTCTTCCATCATTCTTCATTGATTCCGCAATGCTCCCATATTTCAAGTATTATCTTTTAGTTTCTTATTTGTATTCCAGCTAAGATCTTTTTTTCTTTTGATCTATCCGAGTGTTGTTATTTTATTCATTCGCGGTTGCTTATTTGTATTCCGGCTAAGATCCTTTGTCTATTGAACTAGTCGAGTATTGTTAGTTTATTCAGTCACATTCGACCATTTTCTAATCCACAGAGATATCATAATACAAAATTTGCAGTCCTTTGTTGCATTTATTATTTGTATGATCATTTATATGCTATAAACCTTTGATCCTACACACGCATTAGGAGCATTTCCTAGACTAGCCAAGTCAGGAACATTACAGTGGTATTAGAGTTGGTTTTCCTGCCAGCCTAAGGGGAAAATCAGATAAGGATGTAGATACATCATTACCAGCGAGTGGATTGACAGGAGCACAGATGGAGCCTACACCCATTAGATGCAGGGAGCATTGCTACAGTTGCAAAGTTCCTTGGAAGCCAAATCACCAATGTAGGGGTAAAGGGAAGGTGCAGATTATTGAGGTGCACTATGACAATGAGGATGAAGATATGCATGTGAATCCAACCATAGATGCCTATTTAGAGTAGTACGATAAGGGTAGTGAGTCTTGCGCATCTAATAGATAGTTGGAGGAATAGGATGATATCGCATATCCTTCATCTTCCCCATCAGGTAATGTTGAGGATTCAACACTTCAGCATAGTGGTGAAACTTGTGAGGATTCATATGTGTTAGCACTTTAACATGATGAGCTTAGGAGGTTGGATGACCTACTGGTGGGTGTAGACATGGATTCCAAGAAGTCATGTATGGATAATGATGAGCTTCCTATGATGAGTGAACCACATTTATCATCTTCTCAGTCACCTATGCTAGCTATGAAACATGAGGATATCAATGGAATTCCTGATATGGTAGAGGAGCCTTTTGTGGGGATTGTACACAAGGAACATATGGATCTGCAGACCCGGGAGGAGAGGTATGGCTTGGAGATAGTTTACCTTACACATACCTATCAGTATGAGGAGAGTGAATCACCACTCTAGGAGATTCCATTTATGGACCAGGTTGTGGAGAGAAATAGCTTGTTGGGACACTCACTCCTAGGATCGGTCTACAGTGATGAGGATGCACTCCTTATTGGTTGAAATGACCATAGCACGTGTATGGACACATCTGTATGGGATCTAGGCACAAATGATATTAGTAGGGTGAGTGAATAGGAGGATACAACTTCCCATACAAGATATGGTGCGATTCAGATAGGGGCTACAGTTGGTGATGGTGTGCAGTGGCATGCAGGAGGACTCAGTCGCACAGGGGACAGTGGGCAGTTCAGTGCCTTACATTTTGAAGAGTGTGTTGTTGGTGATTCCATTGTTGACACTAGTAGTGAGAGGAATGAGGTAGCACCTTAGCAGGATTGTGACCAAGAGTCACGAGACTTGGCAAGACAGTTGAGAGTCAATGAGGGCATGATCATGGCAACCACTAGATGCATTGATGATACACATGCATTGGTGGCAGGTTATTGTTAGAGGGCCTCGATGGCACAAGATAGTTTAGATGAGGGACTTGCCATTGATGACTTCCATACACTCAGGGAGAGAGTGATTGTGATGACGGTCGACTACCAACAGTTGTTGATGGATAGGGATTACCTATTGGAGGTTGGCGAGATGTATCACAGGGCATTGAGGGAGCAGGACATTGAGGTGGACCGAATCACTCATGATTTAGTGAGAACATGGAGATTCTTGGAAGGAACACATAAAAACCTTCAGGAATCAAAGTCCAGATCAGAGGATCTCCTTGAAGAAACTAGACAAAAATCCACTACACCTATTTAAGTAGAGATTCAGATATATCCCTCAGCCACATTGCGGGAGGATGTTGGTGGTTTAGCAATGGAGCACCATTTGAGGCAGGAGCATGAGGAGTACCAAGGATCACTGATGAGTATGGAGAGATATGATCCAGAGATACATGAGGATATCCATAGGTCACAAGGACCACCCTTCACGAGGGGTGGTGAGACAGTTGGGCATTTCATTGAATGGTGGAGACGACTGGACCTTTGTAGGGGGAAGTCCCCTTGATTTTCTATTGAGTTTCGGTATTGGGGAGAGCACATCATTGGTTGATGATTTATTGAGGTTTTGTAGTACCTCATTATGGAAGCAACGTGTTCAATCGGTAGGGGCCGTGTTGGGTTTGGTATGGTCTGGTAGGACAGACTCATTTCGGTTTGAGACCATGTGTTATTTGTAGGAGACTCATGGTAGTGATATGTTACAGGATTATATCTCACGAGGCATTGCAGTTCAGATTTTGATATGGGATCCGGAGATTGGAATGCTTGGTAGTTAATCATTTGATGGAGTTGAGTTTAGAGTAGAGTGGTTGCTCGAGGATTTGACTGAGATTCTTTCGCCATTGATCATTCTACTCATTAGGAGCATGTGGGTGTCATGTGTGGTGAGCACTTGGAGAGACCACATCTTGAGGGGAGTCTACCTTGTGTCACACAGGTGGATATGGGACCCTGGTATCATATGTAGTTGGATTCAATTATTGTTGGAGGACAAGCAATCTTCCAGCAGGGAGGACTGTAATGTTCCCATTTTGGGACATTATAACATTACAACATTTCAGAGTGTTATTCCTACCTGAGTAGTCAGATAGGGGTGACAGAGAGTTCGGGAGATACTGAGGGGTTTATTTGGGCCCGACTTGCATTGTTCATCATTAAGATCCATTCTTCACATCTTGGCGTTGGTTTTGTTGCGTTCCAATGATTTCCATAATTTTGAGTTATTATGGGTCATATCTTAATTCAATTCACTAAGAAGGTCATAATGGGCATATTACTTGGAGAAAACTCTTAGTGTGATAGCTCATCTTAATCGGGAAGAAGAGCACTATAGGATAATATGGTGAGAAGTGACTTTGAGTGGCTGGAGAAGCCATAAGGATGGATAAATCACTTTTTAGAGGTAAAATGGTTAATTAATTAATTAATTAAGTGATTTAATCAAGGAATAATAAAATAAAGTAAAAGTCACTTGGAGGGAAGAATTCAATAGTGAATTAGGGTTTCAGTAGTGATTTAGGGTTTTGGAAGTCAATAATGAATTAGGGTTTTAGCAGGGATTTAGGGTTTTGGAAAGCTATAAAGGAAGGGTTAGTTACCTAATTCATCATTATGTAGATTATGACTTGTCATTGAGGAGAAGAGGCGCATCTCAGGAGAGATAGTTCAATGTATTCTAGGATGAAGACACCAGTTCACTAATTTCGGTGTTGAAAGACACACCCTAGTCACCGGAAAGATCATCGAGGTCTTCCATCATTCTTCATTGATTCCCCAGTGCTCCCATATTCCATGTATTATCTTTTAGTTTCTTATTTGTATTCCAGCTAAGATCCTTTGTATTTTGATCTAGCCGAGTGTTGTTATTTTATTCAGTCGCAGTTGCTTATTTTTATTCCGGCTAAGATCCTTTGTTTGTTGATCTAGTTGAGTATTGTCAGATTATTCAGTCACATTCGACCATTTTGTAATCCACAGAGATATCATAATACAAACTTTGCAGTCCTTTGTTGCATTTATTATTTGTATGATCATTTATATGTTGTAAACCTTTGATCCTACACACACATTAGTAGTGTTTCCTAGACTAGCCAAGTCAGGAACATTATAGGATATCCTACAAAATTCCAATGATAAGTACAAACAACTCCATGATCAACATCGGGTTCCACATAAGTTTTAGGTGGCCGACAAAGTTTGGTTGCACTTGCAGAAAGAACGCCTTACAGGACCCCATCAAAATCTTATCCCACTCCGTTATGGGCCATACATAATCACCAAGGTTGTGGGGGATAATTATTTTGAGCTCAACATTCCTCCTTATCTTGGCTTGCACCCAGTATTCAACATGGATCTCCTTCACCCTTATTTCCCACCATTATTGGACACCTCAGAAATAGCAGAACCACTGACACCAAAAAATCTCAACCATGACTGCATACAATAGCCATCCAACGATCATATTTTGAACACACATATCAAGGGTACTTTACAACAAAGGATCCAACTTTATCAATTCGTCAAAGCAGGGAAGCTCCTACACCGGGGCAAGTGGCTCACCCAGGGCCAAATTCAACGGAAATTTCCTCATATGATGGGGGAAATCAGCACAATGGATACCATTTATTCCTAAGGAGGGAGGATTGACCTAGGTGGATATCAGTGGCCACCCACCTTTTCCAACTGGCTCAAAACAATTTTCTGGCAATTTTGGTAATTTACTATTTTTAGCAGTTTTTCACTTCGAGAGCCGTTTTGAGGCCCTAAATGATGTTTTTTTGGGAAAAATGAGAGCAATATATTAATTCATTCTATATTTCCCTCAAAATGAATCTCCTTGAAAATGCCTTTGCAACGGTCTATCATACACCTAAAACGGAGACCGTATGCAAAAGTTACGACCCCAGGAAGTTGATGTACTAACTTACGGGGCACACATGAATTTTGGCGTTTCATATCCTAGGGTTATGTTTTTGGATGTCTAGGGTTTTGGGAATTCATGTTTATTGTAAAAATGCCTTCATATCCTCATTGTAATCATGTTATTGTGAATAAGTGCAATCGTCACATCTCTTCTCAGAGATAAGCCGCCACCATTCCAACAAGCTTGTTTCCGCTACATTTTACAGTTTTAGCTTATTTCCTTATTGACTAGAAAACCAGTTCTATTGTATCTCTATTATTTTTTTTTAAGCACATGTTAATAATCTGTATTCATTTCGTTCTTCTCATAAAATCCGTATCACTCCAGCACATGCATCAATTTGTGTCTGAGAGACAGTAGTAGTTTTTAGTTGATTAATTCCATCATTTATTAGATTAGATACAAGAGTGGTCTTCTGTGTGTGATAAGAACCACTCTTGTTGATTAAGTCCAGTGTATTAGTGAAGTTAATAATTAGTTCTACAAATAGTTACCTAAATTTAGGTCTCAGTCCTCTAAGGACGAGAGCCTCTGCAACTCTTTTAAATAGTTAGTTTTTGGATATTGTAAGGGTCAGATTTTTTCGAAAGAATAGCAATGCATCAGATTGGTTGGACCCGTTCTATGCATGTATTAAATCCCTCTACCTGGTGAACATACTCTTGATGACATTGTTTCGTTCAAATATTTATGTGTTTTTATTTTTATCTTGAATGCAGTTTTTGGTTTGTTCAACGTACATTTCATTTCCTTTCAGCTATTGTATAACTTGTTTTCACTGATATGCAACCTTTCAAACAGATAATGCTTTGGTTAATATTTTTTTTATTTGCAACCTATGGGAGTAATTGTGTTTTTGATACATGTTTAATGTCTTGAAATAATATTTTAAGTATTGAACTTCTTGCACCATATTATTCATTGAATAGTCTGTTGTTTCCCCTATTTTTCTATTGTTTCACTGATCTGTCATTAGTGTACCACCACCCAAGGAGAACCCTCATCCCTATCATTCCTCCAACCCAACCATCATTTTGTCTTGATAGAACAATCCTCTGACCAACCAACACAAAAACAAAAGAAACAATCATTCTAAACTGATAGGTGGCCTAGCTTTTCCCTTTAGCAGTCATGTGCAGACTTTAGGACCAACAGTTCTAAAGCTCAACTAGTTGATATCTTCACTAAACCTTTAAGAAGAGATCTTTTTCAATTTCAATGTCAAATTTTAGGTATTATTAATAATGTAATCCTCGAGATTAAGAGGGAGTGTTAATAGTTGTAATCTGATGAAACAAATTAGTTAGTGAAATGGTTTTTGCAGTTAACTGTAAAACTATAAATTGAATAGTATTTAAATAATCAATACGGAATCGATTGTAGCGTTCACTCTCAATCATTTTTGGGTTTTCTTCTTCTTTGTTTATTGTTTTCACCTTGTGTTTCAGACAACCAGTTTGTCATTATACTCATTCAAGTGGGTTTGTTTCACTCAGTGACCCTTTTTTGCTAGCCATCAAACACAAGGTTTGTGTGTAGCTTTGAAATTCTGCTCAACAAGTTCTCTTTCTATGCATTCCAAGCTTCCTGTGCCATCTGGTTACATCTAGTGATCTCAGCAGTATCCTTTTTGGCTGCTAAAATATGCGATAAAAGCACATTCCTCTCCAATTTTTCATGTTTACTGGTTGCCTCTAATTCAACAGATATCACTTGAATTTCATTTTTCACCTTTAGAACAGTAGCCTCCAGTTTCATTTTATCAAGATCGACTGTTCTACGTTCTCTTTCCTTCACAGAAATTTTGGTATTGAATCTTTCTCTTTCCTTGCAGATTCAATTTCTGATACCAACTGGGCCTTCAAAGACTCTGCTTCAGTCCTTAGCTCTCTATTTGTCTTGCTCAATGATCCTTTCTCACTAGCCATCAACTGAAGCGTTTTTTTATCTCTTCAATACTACTCAAAAGGTTCTCCTTCTTCGCATTCCAAGCCTCCTGTGTCATTTGGCTACTTCCAGTGATCTTGATAGTCTCATTTTTGGCCGCTACAGTCTGTGTTAAAATGTTATCATTTTCCAATTTCTTGGCATTACTGGTTGCCTCTGATTCTGTAGATATCACTTCAATTTGATTTTTCAACTACAAAATAGTAGCCTCCAGACACTTTTTATCAATATTTAATGCTCTACGCACCTTTTCTTTCGTAGAAATTTCGATATTGAATATTTCCTCGATTTCCTGCAATTGCTTGCTTGCTTTAGAAATCACACCTTCATATTTCCCCTCCTTTCCAAGTGCTTTTCTCAATTCCTTCTAAGCCTCTTTCCATTCTTTAGTCATTTTCCTTGCAGATTCAATTATATTTTTTAAATCTAATATTCTAATTGATATAAAATTTATAAATGTTGGAATATTATAACAAAATATTTAAATTAATATTGATGATGTCCACTAAGATAATTAATATATCTTTATTAATTAATAACAAAGTTATGTGTAAACTTAACATTAATAACAAAGTTCTATGTAAACTTAACTTTCTTCATGTAAGTTAAAACATATATTATATTGTTTTAAGTTACTACAAACATAATATGATATAATATTATAGTATAATATATATGTTAATAATAATGTATTTTAAAATATATTATGTAATCATTATATTTTTTTGGTAATCTATTAATTGAACCTAGGACACATTGAAACATAATAAATTCAAAAAAATATATAATTTTTAATATATTAAAATATTTCATTTTTTAAATATAATAAAAAAGTAATTATATACCAAAGTAAAGTAATTATTGCAAGGAAGGTCACATCGAGGAGGGCAACGAAAGGCTCGAAGGACCCAAGAAGGATATGACTGCTCAACACTCGACTACCAATCACAATGCCGAATCAAATTATACAACATATGAGGGTATGGCAACAAAGGTCGTGTAAATAGTAATATTTGCAGGGAAATCTCATGGGAAAGTATCAATGGAAAACAACAACCATCTAATGACATAAGGAAAGAGGGATTGACACGACCAGTATCAATCCACCATGCCAAGGAGCAGGTACAAGGAGTTGTCTAGTAGGATATCAAGAGAGCAGGGGCAAGGGCCAGTACAATAATAATGGTCGATTCATCATGATCATACATACCGTGACGAGGAAAAAGGATAAGAAGTTTCACCTTTATGGGCACACCATGATTGGAAGGATGATCCTGTAGCAGGGAAAGTTCAATAAGAGAATAAACAACAGGAAGAGAGACAAACAGAAGAGCGCAATTGCAGAGGCTACCAAAAGACACAAGTGAAAGGAAAGGAGGAACCCCCAGGTAGACCGAAACAGGTTGAGAACACAACAAAGGAGCAACCATAGGCCACACAGGGTGGTGTGTATGAAGGAAACGAAAGGAAAGGCAACCATCACCCAGTTGGAGAAGGAAATCAACTAAAAGTGCAAGGGAAAAACATGGGATGCTCTGGATTAGGAAGCGAACTGGGTAACTGACCCAAGAGCCACGCAACCCAGGGAAACCCTCTACCAAAAAATGGTGGAGATGACATGGAAAACAAATATGTTGATTAACAAAGTGATCTCGGAGAGGGAGGATGTCAGATGGGAGAACAAAAAGGAACACACGAAACTATTGAACGAAGCCTTGAGTCACCTCAACAACTTGGAAACCATCACCAAACCGCTAACTAAGGTCGAGATGGACCTGAAAGACATGATAGAGCGGTTGGTTTCTCAATTCCACCTGTAGTTGCACTACATTCATCACATGGACACCACGCCATTCGAAGGGAAAGGAGCGCCAACAGATATGGGAAAGACTCGGACGATCCCCCAAAAGGAGGAGAAAAAGAGCCAGGCGGATGAAGGAAAGAAACATATCATCATCCTGGACTAGTGTCTGGTTAGTCTATTGTCAATTCAGTCAGGTTAGTCCTGTGTCAATCTCACCCTTTGTTACTGTTATTTTGGTTATCTTTTTCATGCCTGTTGTTCTTATACTATCAGAAACTGGATATGGTAGGACTAGCCTGGTTTCCCATGGTGGCAGTCCAGTGCTACCCCTTGCCTATTGCGAAAAACGCAACTCAGGAACCTCTGACCTGGTTTCCTTTTTTGCAGACTAGGGAGTTCCCTTTTTTTATATCATAACTCCCCTTTAGTAATACAAGTTCTTAAGCTCACTTACAAAAAACAAACAAGTAAAGTAATTATTACTAACTCAATATATTAGGACCTCCATATATATACACACAAAGAGATTGTTATGCATTCAATGTAAGTATATATATATGGGCCTAATGTTTAAGAACATGTGTTTCCTCCTAAGAGGTCACAAGTTCAAATCTAGGGAGGGGTAAGGTATGTATTCCTCCGTAGGTCAAATAAATAAATTATCCATTATGATTAGAAGATAAATATTAACATACTTTTGGATAAAAAAAATTAGAAGTGAAGATTTGTTGATAAATTAGAAAGAAACAAAAGAATAAGAAGGTTTGATATGAGATAATTAATGTTAAGAATAAGAATGAGGTAATTAATAGTATTAAACTAGATTCAATGGTGTCCACATATTTTTTTATTATATTTTGGCATTATTATTATTTTAATGTTTTATTATTATTTTAATAAGTTATGTTACATGAACATCTCTCTCATACTTGGCTTTAGAACTCATGTAGAGCTCCTCTTGTCACAATAAAAACACATTAAAATAATAAAATGAAAGTAAGAATCTATCATATAATTCAAAGATATGCATAAAATGAAACTCCATATATATGTTAGATAAGTTTTTTGGAAAACAATGTGTAAGAGGTTTTGAAACGTGAATGAAGCTTATATGTTGGAAATAGAGCACTTATACATTGGAAAAGAGTGTTACATGGCTTGAATTTAAGAAGAAAAATAGTAAATGATTGTTGGAGAGGAAAGATATTGGCAAAAGAAATAAATACTGCAAAGAGATCACAAATTATACAATGGTAAATATACACATTACACAGATATTTTTTCCCTCAGAACCCAAACTGTGAAAACCAA
>ML789597.1:0-13255 GCA_009831015.1 Picea engelmannii
GAAATCCAAAACTCTAACCCAGTGACCTAGATTAGTCAACAACCCTAATTACTTAATTGGAAATAGAAAACCATCGGCTAAAACCATGTGCCAAAAAACCTCCCAACAATGGACATGAAAATCGAGGTGACACAAAAAACTAGGCAAAAATGTGACATGTTTCCCGAGGAAAAAATATTTCTCAGGTTCGTTGCCCCTCTATGCACCTAGCGCAACGTAGCATACACTACAACTAGTCATGAGAAGAATATAACACATACCCAACACCTACTCCACTAGCTCAAAATATAGTTTTCCACCTTCAAAGATGTTCTATAGTTTTTTGGGTCCCAAACTTCCAGGGCCATTTTGAGGCCCTAAATGATGTTTGTTGATGTTTGGGGGCCCAAGCAATAGCCAAAGGCTTTGTCTTAGGCCCGGTCGAAATGCATTCCTCTTGGATAGAAATTTCCAATCAGCTATCGTTCTCCCCAAATGGACATTGTATGCAAACATTACGCCCTCAGGAAGTTGACACATCAACTACCCCCATCGCGGCCCACAAACCTTTTCATGTTTCATCTTCTGGGGTTAGGGTTTTGGATTTTATTTATGTTAAAAATCCCTTTGGAGCCTCATTGTAAACATCATCTTCTTGCAAATGAGCATATCCATAACATCTCTTCTCAGAGACAAGATGCCACCATTCTAGAGTGATTTCATTCACTATGTATTTTTACAACTTT
Organism: Picea engelmannii; assembly: GCA_009831015.1. Lineage (NCBI taxonomy): Eukaryota > Viridiplantae > Streptophyta > Pinopsida > Pinales > Pinaceae > Picea > Picea engelmannii. The sequence goes on from ML789597.1 coordinate 726, forward strand.
GTACATTTTTCTCATTAATAGAATTTATGTGTTACTGTATCTCTCTATTTCTTGCAATATTTATGTGTATTTCATTGTTATATCTCTTCCTGCATTTCATTCTATAAATAATACATATTAGTGGTATCAGAGTAGGTTGATACTTGTTGTTTCTTAGTGCATGTCCATGATGAGGTCAGTGTATAGAGAGTTGGGTCTCGAGCTAGTTTCTCTTGAGGAAAACTGGTCTCGCTAGCCCAAGCGACCTCCCATGGCAGAAGAAAAGAGATATGCGGGAGAAGAATATTCTATTAATTTGTTGCTCGAGGAATCCCTCATGCGAAAGAGGGACAAAATGATGGAGAATTTTACCCAAATCCTTCGATGATTGACGACAACAACATACACATATTCATTAAGAAGCCACTTTGGAAGTGCGTCCCCTTTCATTGTACAAGTTAATTTTGATATTCCTATGTTTGAAGTTCAAATAGATGTAGATGCTTTGGAAAAGTGGTTAAATATGCTAGAAGGTTGTTTCTCTGTCCACAATTTTTATGATAGAGAAAATATCACCTATGCACTCCTTAAGGTTGTCCACCATGTCAAATATTGGTGCGAAACTTACTCGGAGAAACATTCCATAGAGGAATCTGGAATATTTGGGGCCGAGCCCACTTGGGATTTTTGAATGGATGTAGTCAAGGAAAAATATTACCCTATCAGAAATTATGACGACCGGTACATGAGATAGACCACGCCGCATCAAGAGTGGGGCCAAATAGTGCCATAGTTCAAAATTACCTTACATACCTTGTGCACCAAGATGGGTATCAAAGACTCCAAGTAGTATATGGTTTTGAAATACCGTGAGGATTTACACAGGTACATCAAAACTGAAATGGAATTTATGTGCATCTCATCACTAGGAGAAACTTATCGATATGTTGTCAATATCGAACAAAAATTTAAGCATCAGAATAAGTGGGAGTTTGGGTATGCAAATCCACAACAACCGAAGTATGGTAAATATGACCCTAAATAACATAACAAAAAACCTCAAGACAACTATTCCAAGCCACATGAAAAGAAGGGTAATGGGAAGATGAAGAAGGACACTAGAAAGTGGTGCAACTTCCACAAAATCCCTTTGAAAAACACCGATAAATGTTGCTCAAAACATTTATTGGTAGTTGAGATCAAAGAAACATAACTAAGACCCAACTCATACTCTGATTCAGAAAATAATTAAATGAGATATATAATTAATGAAGAACCCATTGCTACTGTCACAACCAAAACAATCCAACTAGAAGAACCAGAGGATCTTGAGGAGGGGGAGCGCCTCTTCCATTCATAGATGTGGGTGAAAGGGAACCCACTAGATTTCATTGTTGATAGGAGAAGCCAAAAGAAACTCATCTTAGTAGAGGTTTTCAAGTAGTTCTATTTTTCGACAACATAACACCCATAACCATACAACATCGGGTGGCTTCGCCAAGGACGCGAACTTCATTTCATCCAACAGTGTCTCTTATCCTACAACATCAATCTATTCAAGGATGAGGTACTGTGTCATCTTTCCCCACTAGGAGTTTGTGATGTTATATAAGGACAACTGTTTATGTGGAAGCATCTTCTCATTTACAGGTCTCAACCTGGTAGTGTCATTGTTACTCTAGGGGGTCATCTCTACAAGTTACCAGAGGTAGTTCTGACTATTCTCCCACCAAAACAATGCCACAAAGTAGTCTCTCATATGAAAAAGTTTAGGTTCTTCACGATTATTTTAGAAGGAAAATAGAAGGACACTACAACCTCATCCCAATACCTTTCTATCCAATGGAAGCATATCCAAAATATTGTAGAAGCACACAAAGATATTCCTACTGCACCTACGGGGGTGCCCCCACACTGCCCAGTCAAGAAACGTTATATTAGAGTCCTCCCACACTCAGGAGTATCATGAACCTATATTGTTTGAATGGATCCAACCCCTCCAGCAATAGGTTCATGATAACCTTCAACAAGCCCAACAAGACAACTTCTTCAACAAGGAAATCAACTCACCAAGGTTCAAATTTAGCAAAAGATTCCCTGGGAACTTGACAAAATGGAAACCATTTATTCCTAATGGGGGAGGAAACTATCCAGGTGGATATCGGTGGCCACCCACCTATTCCACTGGCTCAAAATACAGTTTCTCACCTTAGAAGTTTTTCTACAATTTTTTGGGTCCCAAACTTATGTGCCCATTTTGAGGCCCTAAATGACATTTTTTTGACATTTGGGAGCCCAAGTGATATACTATGGATATTTACATGACCTAGTAGAAATGTATTCCTCTTGGATAGACCTTTCCAGTGAGCTATCATGTTCCCCAAACAAAGATCATATGAAAAATTTACGCCCTTTGGAAGTTGACGTATCAACTACCCCCATCAGGGTCCACAAATCTTTTGGCGTTTCATCTTCCGAGGTTAGGGATTTGGATTTTATTTATGTTAAAAAATAATTTTTAGCCCCATTGTAAAAATCATCTTATTTTGAATGAACATATCCATCACATCTCTTCTCAAAGAAAAGATGCCAACATTATAGCGAGTTCATTCACTCTGTATTTTTACAGTTTCTGTACATTTTTCTCATTAATAGAATTTTTGTATTATTGTATCTCCCTGTTTCTTGCAATATTTATGTGTATTTCATTGTTATATCTCTACCTACATTTCATTCTCAAAATAATATTGATTAGTGGTATCAGATAAGGATTCTCCTTCTTGTTTCTTAATGCATGTCTCCGACGAGGTCAGGGTATAGAGAGTTGGGTCTCGAGATAGTTTCTCTTGAGGACAACCACTCTTGCTAGACTAAGCGACCTCTCATGGTGGAAGAAAAGAAAGACATAGGGGTATAATATTCTATTAATTTGTTGCCCGAGGAAGCCTTCACGCTAAAGTGGGACAAAATGATGGAGAATTATACCCAAATCCTTCGACGCCTGCAGACAACAATAGACACATATCCATCAAGAAACCACTTTGGAATTGTTTCCCCTTTCAATATACAAATTAATTTTGATATTCCTATGTTTAAAAGTAAAAGAGATGCAAATGCTTTGGAAACGTGGTTAAATATGCTCTAAGGTTATTTCTCTATCCACAATTTTTCTAATATAGAAAATATCACCTTTTCACTCCTTGAGGTTGTCCCCCATGTCAAATATTGGTGGGAAAATTACTCGAAGAAAAATTACATAGAGGAATTTGGAATATTTGGGGTCGATCCCACTTGATATTGTTTTATGGATGCGGTCGAGGAACACTATTACCCTGCTGGAAAATATGATGACTAGTACATGAGATGGACCACGCTTTGTCAAGAGAAAGCCTAAACAGTGCCAGAGTTCACAAATACCTTCCATACCTTGCACACCAATATGGGTATAAAAGACTTTGAGATACATATAGTTATGAAATACCACAGGGCTCTACACAGATACATCCAAACTAAAATGGAGCTTCTGTACATCTCATCATTGGGAGTCGCTTATTGATATGTTGTGAATATAGAACAAAAATTTAAGAAACAAAAAAAGTGGTAGTTTGGGTCTGCAAATCCCCAATAACCAAAGTACGGTAAAGATGGCCCTGACTCATAGCAAAAAAAAACCTCAAGACAATCATTCCAAGCCATGGTAAAATAAGGGTAATGGGAAGACAAAGAAGGAAACTTGAAAATGGTGCAAATTCCAAAAAATCCCTTGGCACAACACTGATAAATTTTGCTCAAAACAATCATTAGTAGCCAAGCTCAAAGAAACAGAGCCAAGCCCCAACTGAGACTCTAATTCAAAAAATAATAAAATGAGACATATCATTGATGCATAACCCACTTCTACAATCGAAACTTGAACAATCCAACTAGAAGAACCATAGGATCCAAAGGAGGGGGGTTGACTCTTCCATTCATAGATGTGGGTGAAGTGAAACCAAATGCATTTCATTGTTGATACTAGAAGCCAAAAGATCCTCATCTCAGCAGAATTCATCAAGCAGTTGGATTTGTTGACAACACCATGCCCAAAACCACACAACATCTGGTGGCTTCACCGAGGATGAGATCTTCGTGTCAACCAAAAGTGTCGCTTGTCCTATGGAATCAAGCCCTTCAAGGATGAAGTACTATGTGATGTTTCCCCATTAGAATTTTGTGATGTTATTTTAGTCCAGACATTTATGTGGAAGCGTCTTGTTTTTTATGAGTCTCGACCTTGTATAGTCATTGTTACTCTGGGGGGTCATCTCTACAGGGTACCATAGGTAGTTCCAACAATTGTGCCACCAAAACAGTTTCACAAATTAGTCACTCATACCACTGCAACCTCAACCCAAGACCATTCTATCTAGTAGAAGCATGTTGAAATTCATTCCTCTCAGTGAGACCTTTCCAACGATCTATTGTGTGCCCAAAATAGAGATCATATGCAAATGTTATGCCCTTGGGAAGTTGACGTATCAACTACCTCCATTGGGGCCCGCAAACCTTTTAGTGTTTCATATTTTGGGGTTAGGGGTTTAAATTTTATTTCTGTTAAAAAGGCCTTTGGAGCCTCATTGTAAACATCATATTCTTGCGAATCAACGTAGCCATCACATGATATTCACATCTCTTCTTAGAGATAATATTCCACCATTATAGCGAGTTCATTCACTCTATATTTTTATAGATTCTGTACATTTTTCTCAATAATAGAATTTATGTATTATTGTATCTCTTTGTTTCTTGCAATATTTATGTGTATTTAATTGTTATATCTCCAAATACATTTTGTTCTAGAAATAATTTGGATCAGTGGTATCATAGCTGGCTACTCCCCGTTGTTTCTTAGTGCATGTCCCTGACGAGGTCAGGGTATAGAGAGTTGGGTCCTAATCTAGTTTCTCTTGAGGACAATTTCTCTCTTGAACCCAAGCAGTTTCCCATGGTGAAAGAAAAGAGAGACATGGGAATAGAAGATTCTATTAATTTGTTTCTCACATAATCCCTCACGCAAGAGAGGAACAAAATGATGGATAATTTTACCCAAATCCTTCCATGACTGTCAATAATAGAAAACACAAATTCATCAAGCATCCACTTTGGAAGTGCTTCCCCTTTCAAGGTAAACGTTAATTTTGATATTCCTACGTTTGAAGGTCAAATAGATGCAGATTCTTTGGAAAAGTGGTTAAATATGCTAGAAGGTTATTTCTCTTTCCACAATTTTTTCGATAGAGAAAATATCATTTTTTCACTCCTTAATATTGTCCCCCATGTCAAATATTAGTGGGAAACTTACTGGGAGAAAAATTACATAGAGGAATCTAGAATATTTGGGGCTAAGCTCACTTGGGATTTTTTTATGCATGCGATCAAGGAAAAATATTGCCCTATTGGAAACTATGATGACTAGTAGATGAGATGGACCACACTACGTAAAGAGTGGGGAAAAATAGTGCCATAGTTCACAAATACCTTCCATACCTTGCACACCAAGTTGGGTATCAATTACTATGCGTGGCATCTAGTTCTGAAATACCGTAGGGATCTACATAGGTACATCTAAACCGAAATATAGTTTCTGGACATCTCATCATTGTCAACCGCTTATTGATATGCTTTCAATATTGAACAAAAAATTTAGCAGTAGAAAAAGAAAGAGTTCAAGTATGAAAATACACAACAACTGAAGTATGGTAAATATATCCCTAACTCACAAAAAATCCAACCTCAAGACAACCAGTCCAAGCCATAGGAAAAGAAGGGCAATGGGAAGACAAAGAAGGACACTAGAAAGTGGTGTGACTTACAAAATATCTATTGGAAAAACACCAATTAATGTCACTCGAAACAATCATTGGTAGCGAATATCAAAGAAATAGATCCAAGCTCCAACTGAGACTTTGATTCAGAAAATAATAAAATGAGACATATCATTTATGCAGAACCCATTGTTACTTTCTCAACCACAACAATCCAACTAGAAGAACCAGAGTATCTTGAGGAGGGGGAGTACCTCTTCCATTCATAGATGTGGGTGAAGGGGACCCCACTGCATTTCATTATTGATAGAGGTAGCCAAAATAACCTCATCTCTGTAGAGGTTGTCAAGTAGTTGGATTTGTCAAAACAACCACACTCAAATCCATACAACAACAGGTGGCTTCACCAGGGATGAGATCTTCATGTCAACCAACATTTTCACCTTTCTATGACATCAATCCCTTCAATGATGAGGTACTATGTGACGTTTCCCCACTGGATGTCTATGTTTTTCTCTTAAGCTAGATATTTATGTGGAAACATGATGTTGTTTACAAGTCTCAACCCTGTAGTGTCATTGTTACTCTAGGGGGTCAACTCTACAGGGCACCAGAGGTAGTTTCGATTACTGTCCCACCAAAATAGTGTCGCAAAGTAGTCTATCATATGAAAAAGTTTAGCTTCTTCGCAATCTGGTCAGAAGGAAAATAGAAGGAAACTACAATCACTACAGCCTTATCCCATGACCTTTCTATCCAACAGAATCACATCAAAGATATTGTAGAAGCGCACAAATATATTCCTACTGCACCTACAGGGGTGCCCCAACACTTCCCAGTCAAGAAATGTTATAACATAGCCCTTCATACTCTTCATGATGCATCTTCACCCATAGATTCCTCCCACACTCAGGAAGATCATGCATCTAGATTGGTTTAATGGATCCAACTCCTCCAACAACAGGTTCATGATAGCCTTCAACAAGCCAAGCATGAGAACTTCTTCAACAAGGAAAGAAACTCACAAGGGTTCAGATTCAACAAAAGCTTCCCTAGGAACTTGACACAATGGAGACCATTTCTTCCTTAGGGGGGAGGATTCATCGAGGTGGATATCAGTGGCCACCCACCTATTCCACTGGCTCGAAATATAGTCTCCCACCTTGGAATTTTTTCTATAGTTTTTCGAGGCCTCTTTGAGGCTCTAAACGATGTTTTTTTGACGTTTGGGGGCCTAAGAAATAACAGAAGGCTATGAACTGGGCCTGACCGAAATGCGTTCCTATCGATAGACATTTCCACTGAGCTATCATGCACCCAAAATGGATATTGTATGCAAACGTTACGACCTCGGGAAGTTGACATATCAACTACCCCCATTAGGGCCCAAAAATATTTTGGTGGTTCATCTTCCAGGGTTAGGGTTTTGTATTTCGTTTATGTTAAAAAGGCCTTTGGAGCCTCATTCTAAACATAATATTCTTGCGAATGGGCATATCTGTCACATCTCTTCTCAGAGATAAGCTGCCACCATTCTAGCGAGTTTATTCACTCTATATTTTTATAGTTTCTGTACATTTTTCTCATTAATAGAATTTTTGTATTACTATATCTCTTTGTTTCTTGCAATATTTATGTGTATTTCATTGTTATATCTCTACCTACATTTTGTTCATGAAATAATCTGTATTAGTGGTATCAAAGCATGATGCTCCTTGTTGTTTCTTAGTGCATGTCCCCGATGAGGTCAAGGTATAGAGAGTTGGGTCTCGAGCTAGCTTCTCTGGAGGACAACCGCTCTTGCCAGTCCAAGAAGCCTCCCATGGAAAAGGAAAAGAGAGACGTCAGAGTAGAAGACTCTATTAACATGTTACTTGAGGAAGAACTCACGCGATACATGGATGAAATGATGGATAATTTTACCCAAATCCTTCGACGACTGCTGACAACAATAGACACATCTTCATCAAGAATCCACTTTGGAAGTGTCACACCTTTCAAGGTACAAGTAAATTTTGATATTCCTATGTTTGAAGGTCAAATAAATGCAAATGATTTGGAAAAGTGGTTAAATATGCTAGAAGTTTATTTCTTTGTCCACAATTTTTCTGATAGAGAAAATATCAGCTTTGCACTCCTTAAGGTTGTCCCCCATGTCAAACATTGGTGGGAAACTTACTGGGACAAAAATTCCACAGAGGAATCTAGAATATTTGGGGTTGATCCCACTTCGTATTTTTTTATGGATGTGGTCAAGGAAAAATATTACATTGTTGGAAACTATGACGACCAATACATGAGATCGACCAAATTGCATCAAGAGTAGGGCCAAACTATGTTAGAGTTCAAAAATACCTTCCATACCTTGTGCACCAAGATGGGTATCGAAAAATCCGAGTGAAAAATGGTGCTGAAATATCACAGGGCTCTACACAGATACATCCAAACCAAAATGGATTTTTTGGATATCTCATCACTAGGATCCGCTTATTGATATGTTGTCAAGATCGGAAAAAAAATTAAGCAATAGAACAAGCGAGATTTCAGGTTTGCAAATATGCAACAACCGAAGTATGGTTTAGTCGGCCCTAACTCATAGAAAAACCAACCTCAATGCAACCAGTCCAAGCCAGGGGAAAATAAGGTTAATGGGAAGAAAAAAAAGGACACTAGAAATTGGTGCGACTTCCATAAAATCCCTTGGCACAACACCGATGAATGTTGCTCAAAACAGTCATTGGTAACCGAGCTCAAAGAAACAGAGCCAAGACCCAACTTATACTTTGATTTAGAAAATAATAAAATGAGACATATCATTTATGTAGAAACCAATTCTATTGTTGCAACCACAATAATCCAACCAGAAGAACTACAGGATCTTGGGGAGGGGGAACACCTTTTCCATTCAAATATGTGGGTGAAGGGCACCCCACTGCATTTGATTGTTGATAATGAAATCCAAAAGAACCTCATATCTACATAGGTCATAAAGCAATTTTTATTTGTCAACAACGCCACACCCATAGTCATATAACATCATGTGGCTTCACCAAGGATGAGATCTTCGTGTCATCCAGTAGTGTCGCTTATCCTATGACATCAATCCCTTCAAGGATTAGGTATTGTATGATGTTCCCCACTAGAAGTATGTCATGTTATTTTAGGTCAACCATTTATGTTTAAGTGTCATTCCATTTACGAATTTCAACCCCATAATGTCATTTTTACTATGGGGGGTCGACTATACAGGGTACCAGAAGTAGTTTTGATTACTATCCCACCAAAGCAGTGCCACAAAGTAGTCTCTTATATGAAAAAGTTTAGCTTCTTCATGATCTGGTCAGAAGGAAAATAGAAAGACACTGCAACCACTACAACCTCATCCCAATACCTTTCTATCCAGCATAATCATATTGAAAATATCATAGAAGTGCACAAAGATATTCCTACTAGACCTACATGGGTGCCCCCACACTTCCCAATCAATATACATTATAATAGAGCCCTTCATATTCTTCATGTTGCATCTTCACCGAAATATTCCTCCCACACTAAGGAATATCATGTATCTAGATTGGTTGAATAGATCCAACCCCTCCAACAATAGGTTCATGACATCCTTCAACAAGCTAAGTAGGACAACTTCTTCACAAATAAAAGTAGCTCACCAAGGCTCAGATTCAACAAAATCTTCCTTGGGAAATTGATATAATGGATACCATTGATTCCTAATGGGGGAGGAATAATCTAGGTGAATATCATTGGTCACCCACCTATTCCACTGGATCAAAATACAGTTTCCCACCTTGGCAATCTTTCTATAGTTTTTCAGGTCCCAAACTTTTGAGCCGTTTTGAGGCCCTAAACAATGTTTGTTTGATGTTTTGAGGCCTAGGAGATAGTTGAAGGCTCTATTTGGGAATGATAGAAATTAATTCCTCTCATATAGACATTTCCAGTGAGCTATTGTGTGCCACAAATGAATATTGTAAGCAAATGTTACACCCTCGGGAAGTTGACGTATCAACTACCCCCATTGGGGCCTACAAACCTTTTGGTGTTTCATCTTCCTGGGTTAGGGTTTTGTATTTTATTTATGTTAAAAAGGCCTTTGGAGCCTCATTGTAAACATCATATTCTTGTGAATGAGTGTAGCCATCAGATCTCTTATAAGATATAATATTCCACCATTCTAACGAGTTCATTCATTCTATATTTTTACAGTTTCTGTACATTTTTCTCATTAATAGAATTTCTGTATTACTATATCTCTATGTTTCTTGCAATATTTATGTGTATTTCATTTTTATATATCCTCCTACATTTCATTCTCTAAATAATCCGGATCAATCATGAGAATATAAACTTAATAAGTATAATTCAACAAAATCACATCAGATACATAGTACACTAGAATTTATGTGGAAACCAAAATGGAGAAAACCACAGAATGATTTCTTATATATATCCCTTCATACTCTTCATATGTTATAACATATCCCTTCATACTCTTCATATGTTATAACATATCCCTTCATACTCTTCATGTTACATCCTCACTAATAGAATCCTCCCACACTCAGGAGGATCATACAACTATATTGGTTGAATGGATCCAAACCCTCCATCAATAGGTTCATGATAGCCTTCAACAAGCCTAGCAGGACAACTTCTTCAACAAGGCAAGCAACTCACCAAGGTTCAAATTTAGCAAAAGTTTCCTTGGGAACTTGACACAATGGATACCATTTCTTCCTAAGGGGGGAGTAAACTATCTAGTTGGATATCGGTGGCCACCCACCTATTCCACTGGCTCGAAATACAGTTTCCCACCTTGGATGTTTTTCTACAGTTTTTCGGGTTCCAAACTTTCGTTCTGATTTTAAGGACCTAAGCAACATTTGTTTGAGGTTTGGGAGCCCAAGTTATAGCCTCATGATATTTATATGAAATAGTAGAAATGCATTCCTCTCATATAGACCTTTCTAGTAAGCTATCGAGTGCCCCAAACATAGATCGTATGCAAACGTTACGCCCTTGGGAAGTTGATGTATCAACTACCCCCATCGGGGTTCGCAAACCTTTTGGAGTTTCATCTTATGAGGTTATGGTTTTTTATTTTATTTATGTTAAAATGAATTTGGAGCCTAATTGTAAACATCATCTTATTGTGAATGAACATAGCCATCACATCTCTTCTCAGAGATAAGTTGCCACCATTCTAGCGAGTTCATTCACTTTGTACTTTTACACTTTCTGTATGTTTTTCTCATTAATATAATTTATGTATTACTGTATCTCTCTATTTCTTGCAATATTTATGTGTATTTCATTGTTATATCCACGCCTACATTTTTTTATCGTAATAATATGGATGAATGGTATCAGATAAGGTTGCTCCTTGTTGTCTCTTAGTGCATGTCTTCGATGAGGTTAGGGTATAGAGAGTTTGGTCTCGAGCTAGTTTCTCTTGACGAAAACCACTCTTGTTAGCCCAGGCAACCTCCCATGGTTAAAGAAAATAGAGACACGGGAGTAGAATATTTTATTAATATGTTTCTCTAGGAAGCCCTCACGCGACAGAGGGACGAAATTATGGATAATTTTACCCAAATCCATCGACGATTGTAGACAATAGCAGAAACATCTTCATCAAGAAACCACTTTGGAAGTGTCAGCCCTTTCAAGACAAAAGTTAATTTTGATATTCCTATGTTTGAAGGTCAAATAGATGAAAATGCTTTGGAAACGTGGTTAAATATGCTATAAGGTAATTTCTCTATCCACAATTTTTATGATAGAGAAAATATCACCTTTGCACTCCTTGAGGCTGTCCCCTATGTCAAATATTGGTGGGAAAATTACTGGGAGAAAAATTCCATAGAGTAGTTTGATATATTTGGGGCTGAGCCCACTTGGTATTTTTTTATGGATGTAGTCAAGGAACAATATTACCCTATTGGAAACTATGACAACCAATACATGAGATAGAACACGATGCATCAAGAGCAGGCCCAAACAGTGATAGAGTTCAAAAATACCTTCCATACCTTACGCACCAATATGGGTATCAAAGACTCTAAGAGACATCTGGTTATGAAATACCGCATGGCTCTACACAGGTACATCGAAACTGAAATTGATTTTCTAGACATCTCATCACTGGGAGCCACTTATTGATATGTTGTCAAGATCGAACAAAAATTTAAGCAATAGAACAAGAGGTAGTTCGGGTCTACAAATCCGCAACAACCGAAGTATGTCAAAGACAACCCTAACTCACAGAAAAAGCAACCTCAATACAATCATTCCAAGCCATGGGAAAATAAGTGTAATGGGAAGACAAAGAAGGAAACTAGAAATTGGTGCGACTTCTACAAAATCCCTTGGCACAACACCGATAAATTTCGCTCGAAATAGTCATTGGTAGACGAGCTCAAAGAAACATATCCAATCCCCAACAGAGACTCTAATTCAAAAAATAATAAAATGAGACATATCATGTTAAGAACCAAATATCAATATAGCATAGAAAAGCCTCAGAAAGAGTACTCAATGCCTTGAAAAAGAGATAATTTTAGATAATAAGCCTCTTCGAGGGGGCAACCTCCTTTTACCCCACTTAAATGTTCAAGTACAATATGATTCAAAACGAAAATGTCTCCTTGGTATATATAGGAGACTAGGAGGTATAATTACAACTAATGGCCTAAAGCCGACATAAATAAAATAAAATTACTAATATAA